>JAAXLI020001310.1:82832-98164 GCA_014621495.2 Entosphenus tridentatus | reverse complement strand
TGAACGTGACACATTTGTTACTGATTGGCCGTGTCGGGTGGTGGAGGGTTGCGATACATTTATAAATAACGCGATCTAACCCACAAACCTTTATTATGAATGTATCTTTAATGCCTGTATCTTTATTGGCTGTATCTTTAATGCCTGTATTTTGAATGGATGTATCTTTTAATGCCTAAATATTTATGTAATGCCTGCATCTTTAATGGATGTATCTTTAATGGCTGAATATTTAATTCCAGCATTTTTAATGGCCGTATAGTGACATCTCAGATGTCACTGTGTGGTGCCGGCCCTAGAGAGGCACGGTGTGCCGTGTATTGTCATCGCGGACATCACGTATGTAGCGACATCGTATATGTCACTCTGTAATGCTGGCTCAAGCGAGGCACGGCGAGCGATGCATTGTTCTCCGTTCAACGAGTCTGGTACTACACCCCGTAGGTGGGTGTAGTACCAGCGCCCTAGACGGGGCTCGGTGAGTGCTGGGATAGCGCTCAGTGGCACCATGCGTGGCGTGCTGTGCTAACTCCTACAAGAGGGAGTGTGAGGGTTTCAGCTGTGGGATGAGGTTACCCTAGACCATGGCACTCTGGTTGACCCTGGAAGGCACGTGACAAGTAAGATCTTCACAGGGGCCCCAGGTGGGGGCTTGGGGATGGTCACGTGTCGGGGCGTGATCCTGCTGGAAGGTTCGAGAAGGTGGATGTGGCCAAGGGCGGGGCCAGCCCCGGCCCGGGAGCATATAAACCGGGTCCCCACAGGAACCGGGGCTCTGCGTTGCTGTTGTCATTTGAAGATCTACGTTCTACGTCCAAAGAAGAAGTCCCCCAACATGTGTACGAGGACCCAAGCTAGGTTCCTGTCCATTGCAGCTACTTCCAGTAACTAGCGTAGTTAGCCTGGTGGTCCACCACCATAGATTATCTGGTAAAGAGGCAGTAACCCCTTTGTGTTAATGTGTTGGTGTCAATAAATATGTGTTGTCTCCAAGAAGTACGTCTGCAGTTCAGTTGAAACTACTACAGCTGTATCTTTAATGTCTGTATCTTTAATGCCTGTATTTTAATGGCTGTATCTTTAATGTCTGTACCTTTAATCCCTTCATCTTTAATGCCTGTGTAGTGAGTACAAACTGGAGGGCGACTTCTCTCTTGAGGCAACACGTTTATTTCACAATAAACACCTTTAGGGAGGTACGTCATCCTCCCTGGCGTGCTCTATACACTGGGGACTAGTCACTATAGAGTGCGCAGCTATTGGGGTCTAGGGAGGCTACGCTGACCCGACCCAACCAGGGTCCTCGGGTCCGGCTGCGGCTCCTAGGTCTTCAGGGTAGCTTCTTGATCTTCGAGTGGACGACAACTGCTCGTCCCGTTCAGGGGTCCAGCTTTTATACCCAGTTCCTGGCTCACTCCGCCCCTAGCCACTCCTCCCTTCTGGAACCATCTAGAGGGGCTTAGAGTGTGATGTTATCCCCAAGCCCCCCTCTTAGGGGTCTGGGGTCTGCACCTCTGGTCAGGAACCACCCTGGGGATCACATTGGCCCAACGGCCCGACTCAACATCTCCATCAGCCTCTGATGGAGATGTTGACACGGGCCGTTACTACAGGCTGCGAGTAGTGGCCATCGCACACAGCGCTCAACAATGCCGCTACACCTGTAACTTTAATGGTTGTATCTTTAAGAGCTGTATCTTTAATGTCTGTATCTTTAATGCCAAGATTTTGAATGGATGTATATTGAATGCTTGTATCTTTAATGTCTGCATCTTTAATGCCTGCATTTTAAATGGCTGTATTTTTAATGTTTGAATTTTGAATAAATGTGTAGTGACATCACGGGATGTCAACGTGCAGTGCCAGCCCTAGACGCACAGCGTGCGGTGTAGCAGCATCGTGGATACCATAGTGGTGTGAGTGTAGTACTGGCACTGATTGAATATAGCGCTGGATGGCACCATGCTCGCGTGCAGTGCCAGCCCCTACAGGACAGGGTGTGGGAGTGGTTACTTTGAGGCCATGGCACTCTGGTTGACCCAAGAGGACACATGACCGGTTGAGTCTACAAAGGGGCCCAAGAAAGGGGCTAGAGGTGGTTACGTGGTTGTGACCCAGATCCTGCTGGAGGATTCTAGAAGGTGGTCGTGGCCAAGGGCAGAGCCGGCCATGACCACCTTCTAATAAGCCGGGTGGTTGTTCATCCTGGGAGAAACCCTTCATCTACGTTCTCCGTTAAACGAGTCTCCAACACGTGGACCTGGACCCAAGTTGTTGGTCCCGATCCATAGGAGCAGTTACGTAGTAACTAGTGTGGTTAGCCTGGTGGTCACCACCGTAGGTTGTTATTCTGTTAAGGGGAAAATTACCTCGTGTGTTGGAGTTGAATAAATGTGCCTCCAAGTCTAGGTCTGCGACTCAGTTAAACTCACTACAACTGGTGTCGGAAGTGGCCAGACGTTATTTTTCCATCATCAAATAGAAACCTATTCTCATATTTTGGTACTGGCAAAGGAGGTTCCGTGATGTAGATGCTCACCCCGAGCTCTCAGTCCTCTGACAGTGCATTGTCTTTGGGCTGTATACGCCTTTTGGTGTCCTCTGGTCTAACACCGTTTGAGACTAGGTTCAAAAGAAAGCTGTCTCTGGTGTGGACCAATCAGTTTCAAAGACAATACCAATATATTATCAGTGTGTTTTTGTTTGCATTCTGACCACAAGCATTGTGGTTAATGCAGACATGATTCCTTGTTATAAGTTCAGTTTGGTATTTTAACATCTTAACACGGCTGTTTGGTTGCCAGAAAAAAAGGGGAAAACCGCATCTCGTTATGTTTTCAGTAAGATAGGCCAAGTTAGGTTATGCTTTCGCGACTCAGACTATAAACCAGGACGTTTTCTGACGATGAGGACGACGAAGACGTTTTCCCTAGACAGCCCCGGGGATTGCGACCACGGAGAAAGGGAGTGAGGCACCGCTGGCGGAGCATCGCGATGACCATCTCAGCGACAGCTCACCGCCATCAGGGAGGGAGCGCCACACGTTCTGCTCCCACCTAGCAGACCTCCTCGAGGCTGTGGCCGCGATGGTCGCCGAGCTCGACCGCGGTGGAGGAGAGAGCACCGGAGCTGCCTGGGGTCGAGCATCCCATCGCTGTTTCCCGCGTGCGGCCGCCATTTTATTTGCAGAGCGGAGCGGAGAGCCTGCAAAATCTGAGACTGCGCCACGTTTGCCTGTTGAGATTCTATCCCATTCCAGCCACCGGAGGTGATTTGGTGGCCTTCAAGCACCGGTTTCAGATTAACTGTGGCTTGGCGGGGTGAACGGAGGCAGAGACACTGAGAGCACTGCCCGCCACACTTGACGAGGATGCCTTGGCAGCGTTTCTCACCATCCCACCGTCGGAGAGAGCCACACTACCTCAGGCCTTTGCTCAAATGGTGGCAATCTAAGAACCGCCGTCAAACATTCGCCAGAAATTCGCTGCGCAGAGGAGGGGGGAGGCCGGGACACCCCTCGCATTCAGAAGCACACTATTGGCGCTAGCAAAGGCTGCTTTTCTGAAGATGGACCACGACAGAGTTGACTCGCTGGACCTCGAGAGATTGTTGACGTTGGCGAAGGACCTCAACATCATCCTGCTGGCCGTCGACGAAGATGATTTGTCTTCTCTCAAGGTTGCAAGATGCATCCAGGCGCACCTGCTCTTGCAACGACATGAGGGGTTGGTGGCGTGTACCACGCATAGTTAGGCGTGTTTTACACCCAAAGATGTGGAGCCCATTCAAGCCTGCGCCTTGACCCAAGGCGGAGGCATGGCATGGTGTGACGGGATTAATAACTTCGACGACGAAAGACCTCTCTTCGTCCTGGGAGCGGGCTCGTCACGTGCTACAACTGCGGCCTGCTAGGACACGTCTCGTCGGGCTGCCGCATGCCGCGACGACGCCTCCCTGGACCACCGCAATCATCCGCCCAACCGTCCTCCACTCCACTATATCCCAAGGCGAGTCACGACACATTACACACTCGGCCTCTGAATCCACCTCACTCATTGCCTTCAGTCGGTTTTCATTCCCGTCGTGTGTCGGCGCGTCAGGGTTCGGATTTTGCTCGGGCTGACTGGCCTCTCCGACCGGGTCAGTGGTCGGAGTTGGCCCATAGAGTGGTTGCCGCGACCGCAGGTTCATCCGCTGTTATCGGATTAATAGAGGGGGTTGAAATCAGAATGCTCGTCGATACTGGTGCATCCACGACTATAATTTTCGAATTGATTTTTAACATGCTGCCCCCTAAATTTCATACCCTATGTCCCATCGCGGTTCCATGCTTTGCTGCAAACGGCGGCTCATTGGCATCATTGGGAAAATAACAGCGGAGGTGTGCATTGGATATATCAAATTCACAGTACGAGTTCTTGTATCAACGTCCCTTGCTGTTCCTTGCTTGCTCAGGACTGACTTCTTGGGCAAGATGCCCCTGAAAATTTTTATCGATCTGGGTTGCCTTGAGTTACCATCGGGCCGTCGCGTGGCCTTTATGCCTTCTCCCACTCGATTTGTGCACGCCCAATGCTACAGTGCAAGCGCTTGCGAGTAGGACCGCAAAGATTCCCCCCCGATTGCGGAAGCCACTAGACCAGGATACAACTGCGGGATGAATCCTCCTAGGACCCTCAAACAAAGCTATTCGTGGGTTGACGTTGGTAGGGGCCCAGACGCTTCATTCAGGTCCTGTATGCAGGGTTGGACACGTCTGTCATTCAAGAGGGCACCGTGCTAGCCCATGCATCGCCCGCGTTTCGCGAGGGAAACATCGTTGGCGGAGAGGGGGTCACATCTAATTTTAAGACGCAACAGGCTTCTGATGAAAAGTGGATGGATGCACTTTGTTCTCAAAATTCGGAAGTTGAGGGCGCTTTTGTGTGAATTCTCCAATGTGTTTAGCAAGGGAAAATTTGACATCAGCCGCACTACGCTTTGGTATCACCACATCAATACGGGCAATGCCGCTCCCATCTGGCAGAACCCCTACTGGCTGAGCCCTATGGAAAAAGAACATGTACGGCTGGCGGTTGATAAAATGTTGGCCACCGATATTAACTCACCATCCACCAGCCCATTGGGAGCCCCGATTGTTCTTGTTGATTTCCATAAGCGTATAAAGATCTCTGCGGCCGACGTGTACCCCTTCCTCGAAGAGACGATTCCTTGGATGCTCTAGCAGGAGCACATTATTTTTTTACTCGACCTTCTATCCGGATTTTGACAATTGCCCCTAGATGAATCTTTTAAGCCCAAGAAAGGCTTTCGTACACCACAAGGCTTGTTTGAATTTAATCGTCTTTCGATGGGTCTTCATTCTACTCTGGCTACGTTCCAGTGATTGATGGAGCTGGTTTTAGCTGGCCTCCAGTGGGACTCGTGCCTAAGATATCTGGACGATGTTATCGTTTGTAGCCGTACATTTAAAGAACATCTGGAATGGTTATGTGCTGACTTAAAATGCGTGTGGCGAACCTAAAATTTTAACCGCAGAAGTGTCACCTGCTCCAAAAATCTATTCGGTTTCTTGGTAACATAGTAAATCAGGGATAGCGACGGACCCGGACAAAACCGCACGTGTGCGTTCTTAGCCGACCCCCATGTCGGTGGGGGAGGTGCAGAGTTTACTTGGTTTGGTATCCTATTACCGCTAGTTTGTCGTCGGGTTCGCCACTATCGCCAAACCTCTCCACGCCTTGATGGCAAAGGGTCAGAAGATCCATTGGGGGGAAGAGGAGGAGGCCGCATTTGTTGCGCTCCGGGATGACTTTGGTGAACGTCCCTCCCCTCCGATACCCCGACCTTTCTCCTTGCCGTTTGTCCTTGATACTGACACTAGCAACACCAGAATTGGTGCTATTCTGTCTAAAGTTGTCAATGGCGTCGAGAGTGTTGTAGCGTTTAGCAGCAGAGTGCTGTCTCCAGCTGAACAATGAAACTGTGTCACACGCCGTTAACTTTTGGCTGTTGTTTTTTTTGTGCAACAGTATCACCCCTATCTTTATGGCAGATGCTTTGAGGTGCGCTCTGACCATGCAGCACTACAGTATGCGCTGAATATTGAACAGCCGTCTGGCCAACTTTCTCATTGGTTGGAAGTCCTGCAGGACTATTGCTTTACTGTTTCCTACCGCAAAGGTACCCGACACACGAATGCGGATGCCCTGTCTCGATTACCAACGAGCGACAGATGCGCGTGTTTCTCGGGCTCGGGGCGCTATAAGGCACCTGCTGAAGACTCTCCCCCTTCCATTGCGGTGTCAGCTGGGGTTGACACCTCTGAAACCGATGGTCCTGTGGCGCGTGATGCCGTTATTGGCTTGGACCATGCAGAGTGGGGATGCCTCCAGGTTGAGGACGCTTCCCTGCTTAAGTTACGACGCCATGTCAAGGGGGCGGACGGGGGTGGGGATCGACGGGGTGTAGCCTCTGCCATCCTCAGAGGCGGGTTGCTTATGCATTGGGATGGTTGGGTTGTGCCGTTACAACATTGCCGTGCCCACTGCCCTGCAGGGTAAAAAATCATCTGGGCGGTGCATGAACGACTGCTGCACCTGGGTGTGCATAAGACGCTAGCCACACTTAAGCTTGACGTCTTCTTGACCGGCAAGGTGGAAGATGTTGCTAATGTATTGAAGGGGTGTGTGCAGTGCGCACGGCGGAAACCCCCGTCTAAACCCTGTTGTCCACCGTTGCAATCCATCCGAGTTTCCCGCATAAATGAGCTGGTCGCTTTTAATATCCTTGGTACATTTCCTACCACCCCTCGCGGGAATAAGTATTTACTGGTGAGCGTCGAATATTTTTCGCTGTGGCCGATGGCCTTGCCGCTTCCCAAACAGTTGGCGGCGGTCATCACTGAGGCATTCCTCGACGGATATTTGATGGACAAGGGGGCTGCTGAGCGCCGGTTGATTGATCAGGGTAAAAAAATTCTTCTATATTGCTACACGAGGTGTGTTACTTGTTGGGAACAAAAAAAGTACGTACGTCACCCTACCATCACCAGATGGATGGAATGATGGAGCGGTTGCACAGGACTCTGACTTCCATGTTGAGCCATCAGGTCAGTGAGTCCCAGCTTGACTGGGATTTGCATGTTCCCGGTGTCCTGGCTGCCTAAATAATGTCCCCTCATGCATCCACCAGCTACTCGCAAACTTTTTTTAATGTACGGGAGAGAACATGACCCCCCCCCTCTCCCCCATTGATGTCCAATTACGAGCCGAGACAAGCAACACTAAATCTCTAATTTTGGAGTCCATGCGCCTCACCCTTCAGAAGCTTTCGGAAGCGCGCAAGGCTTCCATGGAAAATTTGAATTCGCACCAATTGGCTAAGGAGCGGCTGAAGGATCTCCGTCTTTCCGGACATGAGTGGGCTCCAGGTGATAGAGCCTGGCTGCACTGTCCCCAGGTACCGGTGGGTACTTCACTCAAATTGTTTAAACCCTGGAGGGGGCCAGTTGATGTGATTCGGGCTGTTCGGCCCCAGTGTGTTCAAATTTGCTGTGGTCGGCGGAGTTAGTTTGTACATACCTCTTGCCTCAAGCCTTTCATCGTGCCGCATGAATTTATCCCATTTCCACTACGCAGGGGCCAAGTGTTGGATGTGTCGGGCGAGCTGAGGTGTGTACCCGCTGAGGTTGGTCCTCAGGGGAGTCATGTGATCCCATCCTCAGGTTCTGCACGTGTAATGTCCCCCAAGCTGCCGCCTGCGCTGTCTCCGCAGACTTCGGGAGAGGAAGACCCATCTGCCTGACCGACCGTTCTTCATGAGGAGCCGGGTTTGACGGGACATTTTCAAATTCCCCCCGGGACCCCCAGGGAGAGCGAGACTACCTCCCCTGGGGGCCCAGCCACAAGGACTCGATCAAAGACTCTTCGTTTTTTGTGATCCCATACACACGCTCCCACACCGTCAGTTGGTTGTCGCACTCGGCATGTTGTATTGGTCATTGGCTGAACCTGGCCTTTATTGTGCTTGTGGGTGTAACACGGTGAGGGTGGGAGATGCTGGTGTTAGAGGAGGTCCCGAGGTTTCGCGTGTTACTGCATTGTTTTTTTTCTCTCTCTTTATCCTCTCTTCTCTCTCTTCCTTTGTGTTTTGCCTATTGTCGTTCTGTACGTCTGTCCTCTTCCCCCGTTCGTCACTGTAAATATCATGTATATGGGATGGGGGATAGGGTATTTATTTGTTGAGGCACACCAAGGGATTTTGTTGTTTTGTTGAGGGGGAGTTGACAGCCGGAATGGCTAAGTTCTACGAAGGGGGGGGGGGGGGGGGGCGGGGGTGTTGTAGTGACATCGCTGGATGTCAACATGCTGGGTGCAGTGCCAGACCTAGAGAGTCACGGCGTGCAGTGTAGCGACATCGCGGATACCACAGCGGTGTGGGTGTAGTACCGGCCCTAGAGGGGCCCGGTGAGTGCTGAATGATAGCGCTGGATGGCACCGTGCTTGGCGTGCAGTGCCAGCCCCTACAGGACAGGGTGTGTGGGTGCCGGCCGAAGGATGAGGTTACATGAGGCCATGGCACTCTGGTTGACCCGAGAGGACACGTGACCAGTTAACTCTACAAAGGGGCCCAAGAGAGGGGCTAGGGGTGGTCACATGGTTGTGACCCAGATCCTGCTGGAGGATTCTGGAAGGTGAACGTGGCCATGGGCAGAGCCGGCCACGCCACAGAGGATATAAGCCGGGTCCCGAGAGGGAACGGTGTTGTTGTTCATCTTAGAAGAATGCTTCGTCTACGTTCTCCATTCAACGAGTATCTGACAAGTGGACCCAGGCCGAAATCGTTTGGTCCCAGTCCATAGTAGCAGTTACGTAGTAACTAGTGTAGTAACTAGCGTAGTAACTAGTGAAGTTAGCCTGGTGGTCACCACCAGGTTAACTACACTACGTAGTAACTAGTGTAGTAACTAGTGAAGTAACTAGTGTAGTAACTAGTGTAGTAACTAGTGTAGTTAGCCTGGTGGTCACCACCTTAGGTTATCATTTTGTTAAGGGAAAAGTTACCCCGTGTGTTGGAACTGAATAAATGTGTTGCCTGTAAGTCTGCGACTCAGTTGAACCCATTACACCTACATCTTTAATGCCCGTATCTTTAATGGCTGTATCATTAATGCCTGTATTTAATGCCTGTGTAATAAAGGACTTCGTCAGGCACTGCTGGTCTCCGTTGCTCTTTTATTTAGTTTCCTCTTCGCACCCCGCTGGTCCTGACCGCGGACCAGCGTCTTCTTGCGCGCGCCCCGCACACGCTCCCTCGTCAGCTCCTCCGCTCTTCCTCGCACCCCGCTGGTCCTGACAGCGGACCAGCGTCTCCTCGCGCGTGCCCACGCGCGCTCCTCCGACACCTCCTCCACTCCCCCACTCCGCACACCGCTGCCGACGGCGTGCCGAAGATCCTTCAGCCACGTACCTGATGGCGCAGATCCCCTCCGGCCACCCAACGTGGCTCAGCCTCTTTACTCCAGCAACTGACCCGGATCCCTTCCGTGCTCCCACCTATATCCTCTTTACCAGGTGACCCTGACTCCTCCCCTTCCGGTTCGTTAGATCCGGTCTTCCCATACTGCCCTGCTGGCTCCACCTCCATTCACCTCGCTTCCAATTGGACCTGAGGTGAACGGCGGCCCCTCCCACACGCCCCCCATACTGGGCTCCATCCCCCAATACCCTGTGCCGTGTGATTGGGCCAGAGCCCAGCAGCAAACCCCGTTTACGCTCGCATTACATGACCCCGCCCCCCCCCTGATGTAAAAGACCTGCCGTCCCGGCTCAAACAGGATTAAATAATGCGAGCGACGGCAACACATTCAAGAATCACAACCGACACAACGGAGAGCACAAAACGACGAACACAATCAACGAAAGGGAAGGGATCTGGAACGAGTGCGGGTCGCCGGCCCATCCTTCACGAGAGGCGGCACCCTCGGAGGTCACAGTCCTGACAGGGTTTGAGGAGCGGCGGAAACGGAATCATCCGCCGCTGGTGGAGGCCTGTCCTTCCCAGCACCCCGTTCACCAGTAAGGTCCGTAATCGGGGCCCCCTGCAACTGCAACCGCGGCGGGGTTGGAGGGACCATGGGGCCAGGTGTCCCCATCGCCGTGGTAGGCCCACCCGGTGCAGGAATCCATTTGTCCGGCAGGATCACTGCTGGGCCGTCTGACACGGGTGACCCTCCGACGTGGATGGCGCATCCCTGGTCGGGGACTCTGGGCGAAGAGGCGGACGAGGGCGACTCCGGCAGTCATGCGCGAAATGTCCAAGACGTCCGCAGCGGTAACACGCCAAGTCGGCCCGTCGCCCGGCTCCCCCGGCGTCCCGGCGATCCATCGACGAGGGTCCCGAGCATGACACAGCTACCCCTCGAGGAACCCACTGGGCCGCCACCGCAGTGAGATCGCCAGGCCCCCTCTCGTCCGGGACGAAGACGGCCTCTCCCTCCACGGTCGGACCCCCCGTCCAGGTGGCCATTTGCGCCCAATGGCGCAAGTTGAACTGCGCGTCGAGGCACTTGGCAGCCAACCGGGAGGTCAGCTGCTCATGGCCGCACACCGGTAGCGGAAAGCCCAAGTCCTTGGACAGTTCCAACATCTTACCCAGTATCAAGGGCTCCAACAAGTCGGGCTCGGTCTCGGGATACGCGGCCATGGCCAGCTCAACCACAGCGCCTTGGAAGGCCACAGGTGATTCCTCCAGCGCTCGTTGTCTCTGGACAAATCTACGTGTGCGTCGTCCGGAGGCTCGTACGCTTCCGCCATCTCGTCGAACGCCCCTTTCAGCGTTGCCTTCTTCGCAGCCGCGATGGAGCGTAAAATCTTCAAGGACTTGTCGTCCAAGAGCGTCAGCAGAACCTCCAAGGCCTCCGCATCCGTCCACTTGGCGGATCGGACAGCCGACTCAAAACGCCAAGCAAATGCGCTCCAATCCCCTCCGACTGTAAATTCTTTAATAGTCGTCAGATGGTGGCTGCGAGTCCCCGAGCTGCTGTCATCCAAAGCGGGCGCCCCACGTGGCGGTGACAAGATGGCGGCTTCCCGCCATTCAGTCGTGGCCGCGCCCAAGATGGCGGCGTCCTGCCGTGTGTCGGGAAAGGCGGGAAGCCTCGCAGAGGCCGCAATGGCGGATGGCTCGGCCCCACCTGAAGTTTCCCCCCGTAGAGGCCCGACGCGTGGCTGTCCCGGCATCGTCGCTGGTGCGACCAGGGTCACCAAATCCAGCAAAACGGCCCGTAGCAAATCAATTTGCTCCGCCACGAGCTGCCAGCCGTGCTCGGCACCCGTCGACGCAGACGGCCCGGCTGCCGCGACGACATCTTGTACCCCTGTCGTGTCGCTCGCCGCCGCTTCGCCGCGCCCTCCGTGTTCGGGACCACCACCGCCGGAGGAAGGTCCTCTTCGTCCTCTGAAGAAGGCGTAGGTAGATTTTTCTTCTTGAGATGTTTTGACATCTCGAAGCACTTCTGACCCCAATGTAATAAAAGACTTCGTCAGGCACTGCTGGTCTCCGTTTGTTTTTTATTTAGTTTCCTCCTCGCAGCCCGCTGGTCCTGACCGCGGACCAGCGTTTCCTCGCGCGCGCCCCGCACGTGCTCCCTCGTTGGCTCCTCTCCTCGCGTGCGCCCCGCACGTGCTCCCTCGTCAGCTCCTCCGCTCTTCCTCGCACCCTGCTGGTCCTGACAGCGGACCAGCGTCTCCTTGCGCGCGCCCATGCGCGCTCCTCAAACAGCTCCTCCGCTCCCCCACTCCGCACACCGCTGGCCGATGGCGTGCCGAAGATCCTTCAGCCACGTGGCCGATGGCGCGGATCCCCTCCGGCCACCCAACGTGGCTGAGCCTCTTTACTCCAGCAACTGACCCAGATCCCTTCCGAGCTCCCACCTATATCCTCTTTACCAGGTGACCCTGACTCCTCCCCTTCCGGATCGTCAGATCCGGCCCTCTCATACTGCCCTGCTGGCTCCACCTCCATTCACCTCGCTTCCAATTGGACCTGAGGTGAACGGCGGCCCCTCCCACACGCCGCCCATACTGGGCTCCATCCCCCAATACCCCGGGCCATGTGATTGGGCCAGAGCCCAGCAGCAAACCCCGTTTACGCTCGCATTACTCCTGTGTCTTTATTGGCTGTATCTTTAAGTGAGGGCGCAAAAGCATATTTGTTGGTGTCTGTACGTATTTGTGTTTTTTGTTGTTGTTTTAGTTTTTTAGTTGCGTCCAGTATTTACGTGTGGTGTGTGTACATGCACATACATGTTTTTTACATGTGGCGAGTGGTGGCGCAGCAGTTAGCGTATACGCTGCGCCAACAAACCTAGCGGCCTGAGTTCCATTCCCGTTCACGGCCACAACCACAAACGGTCCTCGGCCTCCCCTAGGTCGACTCGGCCTCAAATCAGTTACTTGATGTGATGTGAGAACATCGCCGCTGGGGAGACAAAGGTGGCTGGGCGTGGTGCTGGCCACCCACCGCCTCGTGTGCCGTTCTGACATTCATAGGTGCTGCAACTCGCTATGAATGGCACTTGCCCAAAGTATGTTAATGCTACAAGGGGGATCTTTGGTTTTGTTACATTTACAGCATATTTGTTAATCCAATTCTGGATCAGTGTATCTCTCACGCTGTTAGGTGCAGCTTGTTGGTTGACACAGGAGCACAGGAGTAGAGTACAACAGAGAATAATCCTGGACTAACAAGTTAATACCTCTTGAATTTATGTCTCCGATAATCAAACATTAACATGACTTTATATTGATGATAGTCAAACATTAACATGACATTATATTAGCGATTGTCAAACATTTGTCATATAACTTACTTTGATATGTGCAACAAACTTTCTATTTTTTACAAAATCATTGAATAAGCTGTCGATAAAAAAAAACGTACGGTAATATATTATTGAGAATTAAATAATCCAAATTACACTTTTTTTGGGTTAGATCACGTAAATATATAAATGTGTCACTAAACCTGCCACCACCCAACACAGCCAATTAGTAAGGTTTAGTGTCACGTAAAATGAACAAGCAAACTCATTACTAGTACAGCACTAGTGTATAGTATAGTGTAGTGACTAACTCAGAGACAGTAAGACTTTGAGGCATGTCTTTATCCCGATAGTGCTCGCTAAATAACACAGTTATTAAGGCTGTCTATTAGCGTCACTACTTAGTTAGAACAGTTGGTAGGCTGTCTGACTAGCGGCACCCCAGGATGATGAAGACGGAGACGTCTTCGAGAATAATGGCGACGACGATGGACTTGAGCAACAGGATGGGGATCATCCCACTTCCAACAACAGCCACGAGGTCCCCCACAGGGGCCCCTCTTATACTGTCAGCGTGGCCTCGCTCCGCCCCCGGCTACGCCCCCTTTCTGGAACCTACTAGCGGGTTCCTGGTGTGCCCCTTCTGTGATCTTTCCCCTAGATCCCCCTCTCGTGTCTCTCATGGCCTGCTGACTTCAGTACAGCCGTACACCGCAGTTCCCCTTTTTTGCCAGCAGCCAGTGCTATGCCACTACACTAGTACAACACACCGGGGTGCTGTCTTAGTGTAAGGACTCCAACACGCTGGTTGTAGGAAAGATGTGAAAAGATTTGATAATCTTCGGCTGCGTACGTTCACGTCAACTTCCACCATCAAAAGCACCCCGAGACTTCCCCCCCGATCCTCTTCCCCTCTCTCTTTCCTGCTCTCTCTCCCTCATGTCTCTCCAACCAATCACTTCTCTTCCCCCATTGTTCCTCATCACAACCTCTTCTAATCTCCCATTGGCTGTGCTCGTCTTCCGACTCTCACCTTCTGCATCGGGAGGTTACGTCTGATGTCATTCATCTCCCTCCACCAATGGCGAGCGAGCTGATTCATAGGTGCACTCTTTCAGCCAATCAGGAGCTGTGTTGCTCATCAGCCCTGTAGTCTACACAATGCTCGCGCTTGTGTCTGACTGCCTCTCCGTTTGTGCAGTTAAGTACTTTATGCTTGTGTAATATGAGGATATATCCGGCTCACTGACGTATCACAACTTGTCATGGTGATTGGCTCTGCCGGTCCTGGTTTACAGCCAATGGGGGGAAGCCTGGGGGCATGGCCCTGACGTGATGGAAAGGTGACAGCTATAAGGATTGGGTCTGCTCGCTTTGGCCTCAGCCAATGGGGAGATGAGTCATGGGCGTGGTCTCGGGAGCTGACGAGGGAGAACGGGAACGAAGAGAGGAAGGGGGCCACGCGGGAGCGGGGCTCCGAGTTGCCACGTGGCAGTGCGTCGCTCTCTGTCTATCTGTCCCTGTCACGCTGCCTATCAGTAGCGTGAAGTAACTGTAACATAAGTGGAATAAAAGACGGATTCCAGAAGTCGTCTCAACGAGCTTTATTACACGTGTGTAGTGGCGTAACACGCGGGGTTTGCAAACAGCAGGTGCATTTGAGGGTGAGCAGGTGCAAGCGTGAAGACATGGAGTAGCCGCCAGAGAGACACCAGCAATTAGGGGGAGAAGCGATAATGAATTGGGTGCATTTGGGGACAGGCAGGTGCGAGCGTGGGAACACAGAATAGACGTAGAAGAGGTGGGAGATAGAGATGATAAGAGAGAGAGCACGTGCAGGAGGCGCCGCTGAGGCACCAGCTTAATGGGGGTAACTGAGGACCCTTAATGAGGAAGGGGATATAAGGGCATGTGTGGAGCAACAGGGAGTGGTTGGTTGGAGCTGAAGGTACGAAGAGGACAAGAGCCAGAGAGGAGAAGCCTGGGACCTCGCCCTCTACACCTCGTCCTCCCCAGCGGTGTTGGCTGATCCCCCGCTGAGGGCAAAGACGAGGTGGAGGTGTGAGAGAAGAGTGACCAGGCTAGTGGAGTATAGAGAGAGGGAGTTCAGAGCAAGGGTGCGTTGTTAATACGTGCAATATCGATACAATGAATGAACACAAGGAGCACCATAACATTGTCTTAGAGAACATGAATCTCAACAATTGATTCTGGATATGGACCATGCACCTGCATTAGCACTGAATAGTCATACAACAAGATAATAAGCTGTGTTAAATGAGGTTACTTTGTGTAATCACCATACTGCAGCCTAAATGTACAGTGCTGCATATAACACTGAACTGTGGATGAGATACTTCTTCATCCTTGTAAGCTAGGCCTATATTCGTCATTACAATTTAACAGCATTATAAGGGCATTTACAGCATTATAACAGCAATCCCAAAATATAACAGCATTATGAGATCTCTTTTACCAGTGGCAAAATATAATAGTAGGTTTTTAC
>JAAXLI020001310.1:44442-74218 GCA_014621495.2 Entosphenus tridentatus | reverse complement strand
TGGAGAAGTGTAGGGTAGCAGTGGAGAAGTGTAGGGTAGCAGTGGAGCAGTGTAGGGTAGCAGTGGAGAAGTCTACGGTAGCAGTGGAGAAGTGTAATGTAGCAGTGAGACGAAGCCAGTAGGAAGCGGCTGGAGTGTGGGAAGAGAAGCTGATGTAGTTATGACAGAGTGGGACGACGGAGCTGATAAAGAGCAGCTGAACTGTGGTGGAGAGAGTGGAGAGGAGAGCGCGGAGGAGAACCGAGAATCAGTGTTAGCTGGAGGAACGTTGAGCGATGTTGGATGGAGAAGTGTTGATCGAAATACGCGAAATAAAGTGAAAGAGAAAAGACATGAAGCTGTCGTGTCGAGTCGAGCACTATACCTGCTATGATTACAACAGTGCATACTGACTGTGGTGGTACCTATGATTAGAGCAGTGCATACTGACTGTAGTAGTACCTGCTTTCACTACAGCAATGCATACCAACTGTGGTGGTACCTGCTATGATTACAGCAGTGCATACTGACTGTGGTGGTACCTGCTTTGATGACAGCAGTGCATAGTGACTGTAGTGGTACCTGCTATCACTACAGTAGTACATGCTGACTCTGTAGCAGTATTTATCGACTCTATAGAACAAAGTACTAACCAGACAGAGTGCCGTGGTGAGGCCTAGTCCCATGCAGAGCCCCCGGCCTCGCCTAGATTGCACAGCCGGCCGAGGTGGCACCTTGGCAGGCTGGGGCTGGGCCGCTACCCCCCACCATCCCCCTGCCCGTGCTAGAATCATACTAAGTATAATATGAATATGTACGGACTGTATAGTAGTAACTGCATGTATCGGGGTGGGGAGGGGACATTACACTGTGAAGAATTTACCTCAGCATTTTGTCCTTTTTAAAAGCATTTTTTACGCGAAAGAAAATTTCCCCCTCACCCCCACCAAACGCGTGTGACTTGGCATGGGCCGTTCACCCCACCGAAGGCGCATGAGTTGGTATGGTCGAGTGGTGAAGGTAAATAAATAAGAAGAAAAATCGCACTAAATCGCTCATTTAACTAAGTAAAAGTTGAAGGATGTGAAAAAACGATTAGCACTTGCCCACTGCGGGGCTTACGGCGTGATACCTGGCTAATTTTTGTTACGTAAAGCCCCACCATTTGAGAGTCAAATCCCTCGCAAGCATGTGCACACAGACACACAGATAGACAGACGGACAGACAAAAAGTGACGTTTATAGGTAATATTAGCGGTAAGTACCCGGCGTTGGCCGGGCGAAAAAGACAGACACACATCAACCTACACACAAAGACATCGACTTACACATACACACATATGGACTCACACACACACATTGACTTGCACACACACATATGGACTAACACAAACACATATGAACTGACACACACATACACATCGACGCACACAAACACATCGACTGACACACATAGACACACACAGAGATTTACACACTCACATAGAGCCATGCACACACATCGACTAACACACACACACAGCGACTGACACACACATGGACTGACACGCACACATCGACGTACACACACATGGACCTAAACGCACACACAGACATCGACCCACACAGACAAACACATCAACTTACACATACATATGGATTCACACACACAGACATGCACTTTAGATACACACACATATGGACTAACACACACATATGGACTAACACACACACACACACACATCGACTGACACACATAGATACACACACAGTGACTTACACACTCACATGGAGCCATGCACACACATCGACTAACACACACAGACACATCGACTAACACACACAAAGCGACTGAGATACACACATGGACTGAGACATTAACTTGGACTTACACACAGACATCGACGTACACATACACACATCTGGCGTTACCCGTGCAAAAAAGACACATACACACATCGACTTACACGCTCAGATGGACCTAAAACGCACACACACATCGACTTACACAGCAGTCCCCGATGATGCCACAGCTAGAGGCATTTTCTCTCTCTGGTGAGCCTTAGCGAGGAGCATACTCTTAGGGTTTTTTTTCGGTAAAGTGACGTAGGTAAAAAAATAGAAATAATAATAGAAAATAAAAAATCACGATGTTTCGAAGGCAACACAAGTCTTCGTCATCAGGTGGGACCGTCACAGCTAAATTTACTGTATCAAGTGAGGAAAAATCCAAGAGACAAGCCGTTAAATACAAGTTAAGGGGGGGAAGGGAGGGGCTTATCTGAATGTGGTTGCCGGGGAATGGCGGGGGGTGGCGGGGGGTGGCGGGGGGTGGCGGGGCTAAAAGGGAACAAATGAGCACAGGGGCTCAGGGTTGTGGCCAGTGTTAGCGGATAGTAAGCATAAAAGTACTGGTAAACGCTGGGGATGTCAACACTCGGTAAAGTAGAATATTACCTGTCAAATAAGATGGTACAAATATGTGTAGTTAAATCTTTTTTGCATGGTTAATAACATATTTCCAATGATTACTCAGTTTGTACCCATCATTACGGTTGAAGTTATGTCTGTGTTTGTATATCTGGATGGGTTTCTATATCTGGATGGCACACATTGGGGTGGGGGGGGAAAGAAGGGGACATGACACTTTGATGAATTTACCTCAGCGTTGCGTGTATTCTTTTTTGCATTTTGAACGCGAAGAAGAAATCCCCCCCACCCTCCACCGATGACGCACGTGCATTGCCAGGGGCAACCCCCATGCAGGAGCGGGGCTGGGAAATAATTAAAGAAAGAAAAATCGGACTAAATTGGTCATTTAACTACTTTAAAGTTTATGGATGTGGAAAACTAGAATAGCTTTTTGCCCACCGCGGGGCTTAGGGCGTGCTGCCTGGCGATTTTTTTTTACGTCAACCCCACCGTTTGAGAGCCAAATTCCTCGCAAGCGTGTGTACGCAGACAGACAGACGGACAGACAGACAGACAAAATATGCCTTTTATAGGTTAGATTTATTCAAGAAGATATCTCGGTTACATTTATTTTATTATATAAACAAAAAAAAACATTAATAATAGAGGTTTTTCGGTTAGATCACGTAAATATATAAATGTGTCATTAAAACCCGCCACCACCGGACACAGCCAACTAGTAAATGTTTTCACATAAACAGAGCATGCCAATTCGTCACTAGTGCAGCACGCCAGTGTGTTGGAGAGCCAAGCCACAACATTTACAAACAGTACGACGTTTCGCCAATAATTACCACTAGCTTCATCAGACAACAGACAGATTTGTGGAGAAGTCTTACTGTTTCGTTCCTTATATAGAGGCGTAGATGTGGTGACCACCCTTCTGCGCTATTGCACAATCCCGAGGAGCAGCTCGACTCTGAGGCTTTCCTGGATTACCGAGCTTCTCACCCGATCACGAAGAGTGAGCCCAGCAACCTTTGCAAAGAAACCTCTTTTCGGCCCCTTGTACCTGTGATCTCATCCTTTCAAACATTACCCAAAGCTCACGACCATAGGTCAGGGTGGGAATGCAGATCGACCTGTAAACCGCGATCTATGTTCGAGAACTCAGTTCCCGCTTCACTAACACGGAATGGGATAGCGCCCGCAACACTGCAGACGCTGCACCGATCCACCGGCCGATCTCCCGCTCCCACTCACCACTACTTGCGAAAGAGACCCTGAGGTACTTAAACTCCTCAACTAAGGGCATCTGTTCCTATCTCACCTGGAGGGAACAATCCGCCGTCTCCTGGGAGAGAACTATGATCTCAGATTTGGAGGAGGTGGGACCGACTATAACTAGTTGGTATCACCTCCTCCACCAGCTTCGGCTCCCTCCCCCCCAGTGAGGTGACATTCCACATCCCAACAGCTCAATGTCCATCGCTAAGGTCCATTCCATTTGAGACCATCCCTCTCCCTGCCATACTGGCATCCTACACCAGCCCCTCACCTCTGCGGATGGTGGGCACAGAGGATGGCGTCACATAGCTATTTGGGGTTGTACTTGGCAGCTATAAATTTCCACATGAAAAAAGCCACTTTGTTGAGCTATCATTTGTGATGGCCATGTTACTTACGAAAAAAAGCTACATAGCTCAGTGGGCCTAACCTGGTAAAATAAAATAAAACGGTTAATAGTAGTTTTTTTGTCCATTTAAAGTGAAAAGTATTTCCGAGTAACAATTTCACGGAAGTAAAGTACTACTATAATGTAATAAACCAAAATGTATGTGTATAGAAACACAACAATTTACATCATTTGTGAAAGTCACTGCGAGATGAAGGCCTGCCCTGTCAGTGTCAGTCATGGGTGTTGGTTAACTATACGTAACCATGCTAGGTAGAGGAGGAAAAGGTATAGGACTTATTGAGATGGGCCTTAAATCAAGTTGCTGGTTCATCATGCAGTGGGAGCTTCAACAAACACTGAGTATAAATTTCGATTTAAAACTTTCGTGACTGCAGGGATTCATCTTCTTGGTTCTTTCGGTAAAGTCACGTAGAAGGGAAGTAATAAAATAATAAAAATAAAACATAATAAAATAATTATCACGACGTTTCGGCCACAACGCAAGCAGCCGTCCTCAGGTGAAAACCAGGTCTGTCGAGGCGATAGCGTCTGAATGAAACAGCACCCGTGCTTGGAGCATATATTATAAGCTGGGTTGGAAGGGGGGGAAAGGGTGCCTTGACCTAATAATTTGCATATCAAGAGGAATTTAGCATATTTATAGGAAATGCAGGTATGTGATTAGTACTACTTATGTCCGTGGTTCATGCAGGATTAGCAGCATCCAAGGGAGGGGATATGGGAAATGCAGGTATGTGATTAATGCTACTTATGCCCGTGCATTATGCAGGATTAGCAGCATCACAGGGAGGGGATAGGGGTAGCATTGGGAAGAAGTGTTAATAGTATGTAGCTGCAATAACTAAAACCACCACGTAAACAACTAAAGTATAAACTACATAGTATCATCAGTATACTAAATATACTCTACAATAAGCTGAGTTACTAACAGTAAGTAATACATTACAATTCTACGTCGTAAAATATATAATATGCTTCCATCTAAACTTTATTCTCTTACATCACACGAGTCTACACCGTACTATATACTGCCATAAACAAACCCAACATTAAATTATATACTGTATTGCTATAAACCACCCTATGCCTTATACATTGTAATATTACACTATGTATTATTCTACCCACCCTAATGTATATCACACTGCTGTATATTCACTATACAATTACGATACTATATATTACTTTGTACATTGTATTAGCATATACATTTTTATACTATTTGTTATTATACACTGTACAAACTGGCTCGTTTTTTGTCTAAAATCCTACGGCCTTTCACTGAAAAAACCACCTCTGCGGTACTAAACTCTACTGACCTGGTATCGACAATCAAGGGGATTTCCCTGTCCCCAGACGACCTGCTTGTCAGTTTTGATGTGGTTTCCTTATTCACCAAAGTTCCTGTACCTGACACCATCGCAATCACTGAAGACTTGGTTCATCAATGACTGAATACTGGGGTACCCCCCCTGGTGAGACACTGCTTAACCAATACATACTTCACCTGGAATGGAACTTTCTACAAGCAAACTGAGGGCACCCCAATGGGCTCCCCCCTATCTCCGGTTGTAGCCAACATTTTCATGGAGAAATTTGAGACTGACGCCATCCAGACTGCCACTCTACACCCGACCTTATGGAAGAGGTACGTAGATGACACTTTTGTCATCTGGCCACATGGCCGGCCTGCTCTAGACCAATTTCTCGACCACATCAATTCCATACACCCAGCCATAAGATTCACCATGGAAGTCGAAAAAGATGGCAAGCTACCCTTTTTGGATGTCCTAATTAAAAGGAGACCTGATGGTTCAATGAGCCACTCTGTCTACAGGAAAGCCACCCATACAGATGGTTACCTAAAACCGGATTCCCACCACCATCCATCCCAGAAGAATTCCCTCATCAAGACTCTATACCATAGAGCCCAATGCATATCCGACCAGGAATACATTGCCAGTGAACTCAAACACGTACGCCAAGCTCTTAAGGCTAATGGTTACTCCGACTACACAAACCGCAAAGCCATCACTCCAACCATCAAGAAGGATCCTGTTGAGGAGCCTTTCAAGACCATCACCTTACCCTACATTGCTGGGGTCACAAAAAATATCTCCAAAATCCTGATAAAACACAAGATCCAGGTCCGATTCAACACAGTACATAAAATCCGTGATCTGGTCCCGTCTGTAAAAGATGTGGTTCCAGACATACAGTACCCTGGCGTCTACAAACTAAGTTGCCTCTGTGGTAGCAGTTACATTGGAGAAACCAAACGACATGTCTCGGACCGCATCCGTGAACATAAAGCAGACTTGAAACACGGTAGGACAAACACCTCAGCCGTGGCAGATCACTGTTACAATTCAGTGGGCTCACATGATATTGACTTCTCCAAGACAGAGGTTCTCTGCAAGCCATCTGGCTACCATGAGAGATTCGTTCATAAGGCGATCCACATATACAAACACAGAGACAATTTCAACCGAGAAGATGGATTCTGGCTTATAAATCATTGGAAGGACGTATTAAACCATTTCGGATCTTAACTGATTGTGTTCACGTTTACGGTGACTTTCAGACCGCGTTCCACTCACTGGCATTGTATTCTCCACAGGGAATGGATTCTTTGCTCCGCTGCATTGACATATTTTGTTGCTTCCTCTTAGTATCTTTCACACGACGGTCAACGGTACAGTGTATAATAACAAATAGTATAGAAATGTATATGCTAATACAATGTACAAAGTAATATATAGTATCGTAATTGTATAGTGAATATACAGCAGTGTAATATACATTAGGGTGGGTAGAATAATACATAGTGTAATATTACAATGTATAAGGTATAGGGTGGTTTATAGCAATACAGTATATCATTTAATGTTGGGTTTGTCTATGGTAGTATATAGTACGGTGTAGACTCGTGTGATGTAAGAGAATAAAGTTTAGATGTAAGTATATTATATTTTTTACGACGTAGAATTGTAATGTATTACTTACTGTTAGTAACTCAGCTTATTGTAGAGTATATTTGGTATACTGATGATACTATGTAGTTTATACTTTAGTTGTTTACGTGGTGGTTTTAGTTATTGCAGCTACATACTATTAACACTTCTTCCCTTTATTAATGCTACCCCTATCCCCTCCCTGTGATGCTGCTAATCCTGCATAATGCACGGGCATAAGTAGTACTAATCACATACCTGCATTTCCCATACCCCCTCCCTTGGATGCTGCTAATTCTGCATAATGCACGGACATAAGTAGTACTAATCACATACCTGCATTTCCCATAAATATGCTAAATTCCTCTTGATATGCAAATTATTTTGTCAAGGCGCCCTTTCCCCCCCTTCCAACCCAGCTTATATATATGCTCCAAGCACGGGTGCTGTTTCATTCAGACGCTGTCGCCTCGACAGACCTGGTTTTCACCTGAGGACGGCTGCTTGCGTTGTGGCCGAAACGTCGTGAGAATTATTTTATTATGTTTTATCTGTATTATTTTATTACTTCCCTTCTACGTGACTTTACCGAAAGAACCAAGAAGATGAAACACTGCGTATATTTGTATAAATGTTAACCATAATAGGGGGTGGTAGTTGTAATTACTGGCGAAATATCGCGGTTACTTGAATGTGTAAATATATTTTGTGGGTTTACCCTCCAACACACAACAACCGATTAGTGCTAAACTAGTAACGAATTTAGATTTAAACCTTTCGTGACTGCAGGGATTCATATTCTTGGTTATTTCGGTAAAGTCATGTAGAAGGGAAATAATAAAATAATAAAAATATAAAACAATAACAATTCTCACGACGTTTCGACTGCAACACAAGCAATCATCATTCCTTCTACGTGACTTTACCGAAAGAACCAAAAATAGTAACGAATTGGCACAACGTTTTGTTTATATGACAAACCCCTCACTGATTGGCTGTGTCAGCTAGTGGTTGTGGTGGGTTAACCAACACACATTTATATTTACGCGATTAATCCACAAAATACCCTCTATAATGGATAATATTGGTTGCAAAAGACCTGCTACTACTTCTTCTACTTGTTAGACTGAATATTACGTTATTGACAATTGAAAACGTTTGTATCTTTTTAGGAAAGTGGACATATTGTCAAGAAAGGTGACGTGTACATGGAAGACGTCACCATTGTTCTACCGATTGTAAAGAATGGTGTCAGTGGCCTTGGTGAGCTCTGGAATTGTCATAGCTCTGAAACAACTCATCAAAACCTGTTCAAGAAACAACTCAAAAGTGAACACCTGATTGCCCACCCACTCAAGAAGGTTGAGTACAGCTTAAAACACATCAAGGGAACCGAAGACCAAATCACAATGGTCAAAGCCCATGGCTCCATGGGCCTGGAGCTGCTCTGTGGGCTCATTAAAGTTGAAGGATTGGCAGACTGTAGCAATAAATCTGTGAGAAGCGTGAACGAAGAAAAACTAATCTGTCAGTACAATTTGGAAAACTTTTCAATCTCCTTGCTTCGAAGTGCTTATATGGACATCGATGAGCATGTACACAGCCAACTGACTACAGGACGCATCAAAGCAACACACGTGGCGTACAGGGTGGTCTTGGGCGCGGAAGTGAACGCGCACATACTGGTCACGCGGAATGAGACGAAAACGGATGACAGCATCAGCGGCAATGCGCTTAGAAAACTCGGTTTTGGCAAAGTAACGGCCTCTCTGAAAGCTCAGCTCGAGTGGTTGGACACGAGCGAGGCGAATGACTACAGCACGCAGATCGACATTTACTCCAAGCCGCCAATGAAGCGGCAGCCGTCTACGGTCAAGGAGATGTTTGAGTTGGTGGAAAATATAGACGTGTCTGTTGCCAATGAGCAACATTACAAGTTCAGTGACGCGAACATCACGGGAGTGCCAATACGCTGGGTGCTTGTACCCATTGCTCAGTTCCTCGACGTTGACGTGGAGAAGCTCTACTTGCAGATCAGCGAGACTTTACTCTGCGACTTCAGAGCCATGCTCATCTCCCTGCAGGATTCTCGTCAGCCCGAATGCATTAAGAGACGAGTGCTCGAGAAAGAGCATCGTCTCCAGCGCGTCCTCTCAGACTCCAGCTCCCCACTCTCTCAAGACATTTCACAATACGAAAAGATACTAAACAAAAATGTCGAATCGTTTATTATTTGTGCCTGTAAAGCTTTGAAAGACTATAAGCAGGCGGTAATCACATCCAATGAGCTTCACAAGATCATAGAAAAATATGAAATGTCTCATTTCAGCGCAGTTGACATATACACAGAGGTGGACAAATTCGTGATCGATGGAAAATACGAACTTGACGGAATCCATGAGAAAGAAGCAACACAAATGGAGGCTGAAATCTGCACCTTTACCAGCCATGAATTGTTGAACGAATGGATGTACACAGAGTCGAACATTAAAATATTGTTGCAGACAAAGGATGGCCCTTCCAGTGGAGTATTCCATCGCCTTTTTAAAATCAGTCATGCACTGAAAGAGCATTACATTGATGTAGGAATTGCACTGCCTTCCATCTCTGACAACTTCTCTCTTACAATTAAGGCTAGAGAACACCAAAAGTGTTATCAGGCGGCTGATATTCCACTCATTCTTGGGATTGTCAGTGCCCTCGTTAGCACAGACTCGTCAGTGGAGAATCAGTTTTACACGATCATGGCTTCACGCTTCAACATCACTTTGCCGCTTCAGACGAACGAACTTAAAGACCTTCATCGCCTGGTAGAATTATTGAGAATAGGAGATGTACACATTGCCTCATCCTACATGGAATCTTTAGAGTGCCTCTGGAGTGGCGACTCCCACTGGATGTTTTTTGTCCCAATCGATGCAGTGGATACTGCATATGAATCCATAGTCGGCCTTCGCGACAACTTGAAACGACTCGCTTGTGCCAATGGAAAGTGGGTGGTGGGTAGGCTGGACATTGCCAACCAGCACGAAGCGCCCTTATTGTTTGTCCTTCGTGACAAGGAAGTGAAAGCCATATGTCTAGACCATCTGGACATTATGATTCTTGTCGATCTCTTCAACAAAGCGGCAACCTCTGAACACAGTGAGCCTGATTTGTTAGACCTGTCGCCAGAGTCCCTGAAGTGTTCTATCTATCACAACAGAGCCATTTACGCAGTGAAGACCATGGAACTCTTGGATCAAGCTAATCATTCTGAGGACAATTATAACCACCTAAGGATGCAGTCGTTTGAGGATAATGTTGATGAGAAGCTTACCGATGCACTGCACATTGTTCGCAGTTGTCTTTCCCGAGTAGACATGGATGTAATTGCAATGGTTACACATTTTGCCATAAGGGATAATCCAAAAATAAGCAGTATTCTCGAAAAATACGGATGGAGAAACGTGGATTGCAGTTTTGGCAAGCAACATTTAGAGCTGCAAGATTGTGAGTTGATCAGTACTGGGCTGCAAGGGTGGAAAGGTTCACGTGATAAGTTCTTAGCCAAGGTTAAGTCTGCCAAAGATATCATACAGCAATTTCAGTTGCCATCTGGTCCGTGCACTGATGATAGTGTAGTGAGAGTTAACAATGCTATGCAATTAGTTGCAGATGACCCAGAATGCCCAGAATATATTGTTTGTGAAATTCAAAGTTTGCAGGAGAGTGATTGCCATGATAAATACAACGTATTTCTAGCAACAGCAGATGACTATGTGGTCAGTTCTGAAAATCAAGATGGAATGACTCATGTAAAAGCACTGATTTCAATTTTGAAACAGATGTATCTAAATGACTCATATTGCTTTAATGCCTATGATGTCATAAGGAAATATGTTGGTAGAATTGATTTCAGTAACTCTCAATATTCCAGCTCGAACACATCCATTACTCAATGCATTGAGAAACGTCAGCTTCACGCACTGATTCAACATCTCTCCAAATTACAGTATAATCGTCACCTCGTCATGCTGCAGCTTGCTTTTGACAAACTCAAAGAGGCAAATGAGCCCAAGGCAGTTGTCGGGGTGCTGAATCTGCTGTCAAACTCTGAGCTGCAAGAACATCAATGGGAAGATCTCTGGACCAATTCATCGTTCAAATTCCTCATTAGACGTGTAATTGAGGACTATGACGTGCTTCAAACGGTGAACCTCATGAATCACACATTTATTCCAAGCGAATTTCAAGATAAGTTCCCATGCAAAAGTGTGTTTCTAATGCCAAATGACTTTTCAAGTTTGGAAAGTGTTTTGAGCACGTTTCAGAAAATCATTAATCTGAAAGAAATGCCCCAAGATTTTGCTGAAATTTTTGTACAGTCCATTGCCAATGATGCCACTTTGGAGAAATCGCTAAACGAAGCAAACGCTCTGATATATTGGAAAGAAAAGGATAAACAATTCAGCGAGGGTTGGTCTCTGCAGACATTCAAGGATGCTGTGAAAAATATTCACAAGTTTAACAAGGATAAGGAGTCAGCCGAAATATGTAATATGCAGAGAGATGTTGGCATCGATGTGAAGGTTGATCGTCAATCAACTACCTCCAGTGTGAAAGTTAATAAAGCGGTGGTGCTGGTGCGTGAAGATTGGCACTCAGTGTTTGGCAAATCCTTGACAATGATTACACCTTATGAGTACGTGATGGTGCATGGAATTATGAAGCAACCAGATTTTTCCTCTGAACAAACATCATCAATCATGAATGAAGCTCTGCCATATATCATGCAGACATTAAAAATGTGGGGAGGCAATATTCTTCGAGCAGATGCGATCTCTAGGTTGGGTCAAAGAGAAACTGCAACCGTCATTGGCCGTGCCAGTAAACGTCCCAATTTTACAGCTGACATTGGTAATGTGCGCAATGCTCAGCAAACAAAACAGAAGAACAAAGCTTCACTGTCTCGACTCGATTGCATCGTTGCTGTGCTCAGCTCTGCTGATTGCACAGTCGTTCAAGAGATGCTGCAGATAATGACCAAGTTCCCAATGGCGCTCCCGCTGGTGATGCCAGATCTGGAACTTGCAGGCAAGTTGAAGGTGATGCTTCCCCTGCTTTCTGGCAACACGATTAAGTGGGAGGCCAAACCTGGCGTCATTGCTGAGAACCACCTGTTCCTGAGCCCTTTCAGACTCATCCTGGCCGTTAGACTCGGCAGCGGTTCTTGCGGGAAGAGCACAATCCTCAACCAGCTCATGGCCGTGGAGAACATGTTCTCGTCGTGTGGGGAACCAGGAGCCCAGCGAGGGCCACCTCTGACCCTGGCCGGGACGGTGGAGTTCACGTGGCTCACACAGGAGACGTGCAGCGCCAGCCTGTGGGAATCTGTCATGCAGAAGTTTTACTCGCAGGGGCAGCAGGAGATTGTGCTCCTTGCGAACCTCCACGGCGATGCCCTCGAGCACCCAACAACTCTCGAGTTCCTGAAGACGTTCACCTCAGCATACCTGATTTTCATGATGCCAGGACCACAGAACGTCTTGGCAAAGAGAAATGAGGAGTTTGGCAAACATGCACGTTCTGAAGATGAATCCTTCTTCCTTCTTATCGATCCTTCAACGGACTGCGACGAAGCGGACGAAATCATCATTCAGACATCAACGCTGACAAAGGACGCCACTCTGGAGAAGGTGCGCTCCATTTTCAGAGAAATTCTAAAAATTCCTTTGACAAAAATGATGCTTAACCGGAAGCTTGAAAGCGACGAAATATGCGACCCACTGTCTCTCGCACACGGGATTGAATGTGTCGAATCACAACGAGTGGTAGATTTCGTTCAACAGAAGACGTGTAAAGATATTAGAGAAGCCATGCATTTTCAAATGCATACAACCAGTCAAAGAACAAATCTGATGAAATTATGGGGCGAAAACGAGATACTCCAGCAGCTGATGACACATTATGGGGCAGTTTTGAGCCTGCCTCTTTCAGAAAGACTAAAAGCCATGTCCCATCTTGAGAGGGATATCTCACTCCTATCTAATGCAGAATCGTCGAAAATTAGACAAGAAGTTGCAACTAAAATTGAGGACTTGCAACGACAAATTGTTCAAAAGAGTCAAGACAAGACATTTGAGAATAAAATAAAAATGGATATTGATAATAACTTGAAAGAGCTAGATAATATGTGTCTTGGTTTGGAGCATTTCTTTCGTGAGTTGGGTCATATTTATGAGATAGTACAAGGGGGTCAAAGTAAAAATGAAGACATATTAACATTTCCAAAATTGTATGGAGAGTTGCTCACCCAAGGTCATGCCATTGAACTGCTTAATGGTGACACCAGCGAAATGCCCGGAGCGTGGTTGGCAGACATCTTTCAACACATTTCCCGCAACTTCCCAACACTCCGCATATTCGTGATCTCAATACTGGGATTGCAGTCGTCTGGGAAATCCACGCTCCTGAACGCCCTCTTCGCTTGCAAATTCGCCGTCTCCGTTGGCCGCTGCACCCGCGGTCTCTTCATGAGGATGCTCTTCTTGGAGGAGGAGCTCGTGAAGAAGCTCAAATGCGACGCGATCGTGCTCATCGACACCGAAGGACTTGGGGCGCCGGAGAAAATGAACGACGACAATGCGGAACAAAAAGACCGAATACTCGCAACGTTCGCGACAAGTGTGAGCAACCTCACGCTCATCAACGTCCTCGGGGAGTACATGCGGGATTTGACTGAAATCCTGCAGATCGCAATCGTCGCAATGGCTCGGCTCAAAGAGGTTAAGATGGCGCCGGACATCCTCATGGTGCAGCATCTCACGGAGAGGAACTCGGCCATGATGTCATCGGCACAAAACCAATTCTGTCAAGCGATTAAAAAGGCACTGGAGCTTACGGAAAAGAAGGATTTTGACATGGGCATTGCCGATGTCAGCTGCTTGAAGAACCTCACTGATAGGATCCAGAATGGGAAGCTTCTGAAACAATTTCGCCCGTTCAAGAACGGGGCTGGCGCTGGTTCGCCCCCATCGGAGCAGTACCACGAGGACGTGCTGGATCTATATAAAACGATCCTGGATACTTGTGAAAAGTCGGGTGGCTCGGTGCTCTTCTCTGAATGGCACTCGCATTTACAGAGCTTTTGGAGTTGTGTCTTCAAGGACAATTTTGCCGTCCGATTCAAAAACATCAAAGAGATTTACGAATTCATTGACCGTGGCCACCGAATTGCAGCCGTGAAAGAGGCCGCTGATGCGGCATTTTTTTCGCACACAGAGAAGCTGAAAAAACAAATGCGTACGGAGGTGCAGGATTGGAATGAAAAAACTCAACATCTGCCTTACCAAAATGTGTTGAGATTATTCGAAAAAGAATTAAAAGTGGTGCCTTATGGCTGTAACAATGGTGAATCAAAAACATCCAGATGCAAGGCATGTGAGGATGCCTCTGAAAAAATCTATAGTTTACATGCATATGCAAAAAAAAAACATTGCGAGCTCGAGATAGCTAAAACGGTTAACAGCTATGTACAGCGCATCCGCCAGTCCACTTTGACGACCCTCACACAGATACTGGATGCCGCCGTGGTGCGTCAAGGCTGCTCGGAGCAGTTCTTGGAGGAAATTAAGCGATGCCTAAAAACAGAATTGAAGGAACGGCCAGCTGGAGATTTCTCTGACAAGGAACGCAGCATTATTGTCGAGAATATTCTATCGAGCCTCTCCAGGATCGCTACTTCTATGAGAAAGGATTTACCTGATGCTAGAAAACTCAAAGAGGAGCTAGAAGATGAATATGAGCAAGCGCCTTCTGTACCTGCTCGATACGGTAACAAGACATCTCTGAAGTCATTTGAAATCAGAGAAGTAGAAACAGTAGCGGTACAGAAAAATAGGTGGTCACAGCCATGGAAATGGCCGTGGTCATTGGAAAAGATTGATAACAGCATGATTGAAAATATCGCTTCGCTAGAGAATGATTTAGAATCATTGCCTAAGCTAATACTCAAAAATAAGAAGGCTGAGCATTTTGAAAATGGTATGATTCGTGAACTTAAAAAAAGAATAGAAACATCTATACGTCTTCATGAAGAAAAACATTGCATTAAACTGCCGACAGATATCAAGTGGGAAGCCCACTTATTCACTATCTGTAAATTTGGAGAACTCATATCAGTTTGTCAAGATAAATGGGAAAAACAACACTGCCCAATTGCAATACTGCAACAAAAAGAGAAGAAGTTCAGAGAAATAATAGACATTCAACTTCGAGGTGGAATTTCATCTGCTTCCGAAGGGAGAATCATTGCCAAATATCTCCTGGACGCCATTCGACAGAGATCGATTAAGTCTGCAAATCGCAAAAAGGTAGAAGCCGTCCTGAATTTGCACTGGACAACCAATAGCGAGAAGGTGCGCCTCATCTACTTTGAGCATCTGGCCACCAAGGTCGTTGAGAAAAAAACCAGAAAGGCCCTGCGGCACTTCGCACATCCAAATTCCACGATCAAAAAGTGGTTCTCCAAGAGGGTCGACAGCCACGTCTGTGATAAAACGACCGAGGCGTTTAAGGCAACGTACACCGCGGAACTGAAGCACGTCGTTCAGGAAATTCGGAACTGTCAGGACATCGCATCAGTGCAGAAATTCACGCGTGATTACCTGACCGATGCCGAAGACCTGGAATACAAAAGCTGCTTAGACGAACAAGAAGTATCGCAAATGGACATAACTGTACTTCGTGACAGCGTCCTGGAAGTGCTCAATGACGCCGAGGCAAAGGGAGACCCCGACAGCGTGAACTTTGTGGCGCCGTCAACAGACGAGAGGGTCCAAAGTCGTCTCGGCTGCACGGCGCGATGCTGCTGGTGTGGAGCTCTGTGCTGGGGGTCACGGGGTCACGATGAGAACGATGACGATACAAAGGCGCACCACAGCTGCCACCAGCCACGTGGCCTTCACGGCACGCATTACAGAAACACCAAACATTTATCAGCAGTGACATGCAATTTATTAGAGGATGATTGCCGGGTCTATTGGGGAGACAATAGCATGAAGTGGTCCGAGGCAAAGGCCACGGAGTTCAAAACGTGGAAGTTTGACGCTCACTGTCATGACAAATTCGATGCACTCATGCGCTGGTTTTTTCTGGTGTTGCACGAAAAGGTCGCTGCATCACGGAAACTGCTTCCTGCTACAAAAGAGGAATTGATACAATACAAATGCCAAAACCTTGACGTTTGTTCATTACTGGCAGCAATTAGGGTGGCGATAAAATAGGATGTAGTTGAAAAAACGGGCATTCATACGTACAAATGCTCGATTATAGAACAGCCATTTAGTATCCAACCCCCCAACCCCCCCAAACTTTCCAGCGGGAAACTCACTCCGACACCAGGAGCCTCGTCCACTCCCGCTGCTCGTACGATAACAAAACAGAGTAATCACTTGTAACAACTCTGCAATCTGCAATGCTCACCACGCGGTACAAATGTGCTGACAGCCACCACCAAACCTAGTTTTTAATTGTGATCGCACGCACGAACGTGCTCGCGTTGTCATAGCTTTGGCACACACACACACACATATATAAATATATGTATCTATAGTTATCATGTTGTACCACTGAGTAATAAATGAGATTATTTTACTTGTGATAATATTGTAGTGAGATTGCAAGTTTAATTAAGGGAGTTGGGCTTCATGTTATTTGCGGGTTATGCTGCTCTGAGCTGTTGGTTAGAATCAACGCCGATCAGAATGGTGGCCTCTTTATGATATAAAATGAATGTGTACGATTCGTTTAAAAGGCAAACGCAATAAATCAAAAGTTCGCCTTGAATGCGTCTCCTCATTTCACTTCACGTCGCGTCAACACGACGACGTTGCGTCAACACGACGACGTCGCGTCAACACGACGACGTCGCGTCAACACGACCTTCCGTCAACACGACGACGGTGCGTCAATACGACGTTACATTAACACGACGTATCGTCAACACGGTGCAGTTGCGTCAACACGACATTGCATCAACACGACGACGGTGCAACCTGTGGCTCCGGAACTGCATTCTGACTTTTGACTTCAAACTTTCGTGACTGCAGGAATTCATATTCTTTGCTTCTTTCGGTAAAGTCACGTGGATAGAAAATAATGATAATAATAAAATAATAATAAATTAAGTGAATAAAACATCACGTTTCGATCGCAACACAAGCAGTCGTCATCAGGAACATGGAGGTTAGCCTCTGAGGGCAAGCTGGTTATAAAGGTTTAGAGATGGACTGGGCAGTTAATGTAGGAGAGGTCTCCGACACTGACAGTAGGGCTGCACCAATCAGAGAGCTGTTTACAAAGGTTTAGAGATGGGCGGGGCAGATAAAGTTAATGTAGGGGAGGTCTCCAACACCGGCAGGAGGTCTACACCAATCAAAGAGCTGTTTATAAAGGTTAAGAGATGGGCGGGGCAGCTAATGTTAATATAGGAGAGGGCCCTAACGCCGGCAGTAGGTCTACACCAATCAGAGAGCTGTTTATAAAGGTTAATACATGGGCGGGGCAGCTAATGTCAATGTAGGAGATGGCCCTGACGCCGGCAGTAGGTCTACACCAATCAAAGCATTGCACCTCGCTCCATACACCCACAATGCTGACGGTGGAGGTAGACAAGAAAACACAAATCAAGTCATGACACACAATGGTTGATGACATTTCCAATTATTGCTCAGTCTATAACCTTCCTCTCGGTTGAAATTGTCTCTGTGTCTGTGTATGTGGATGGCTTCATGAACAAATATTTTTTAATAGCCAGTAGGATTGCAAAGTACCATCGTCTTAAAGAAACAATATCGTGTGAGCCAGCCGCATTAAAATAATGATCAGCCACGGCCAAGGTATTGATCCTACCGTGTTTGAAATATGCCTTATGCTCAAGAACACGCTCCGAGACATGACGCTTAGTTTCCCCAATGTAACTGCTGCCGCAGATACAGCTTAGTTTGTAGAGGCCGGGATATTGCATGTTAGGAATCTTGTCCTTCACAGATGCGATCAGATCACGACTTTTATGTACTGTGTTAAATCGGACCTGGGTCTTGTGGCAATATTTTTGGCTACCCCTGCTATGTATGGCAGGGTGATGGTTTTGATTGGATCCTCAGATGGCTCCTTCCTCACGGTTGGGGTGATAGCTTTGCGGATTGTGTCGTCAGAATATCCATTCGTCTTGAGAGCTTGGTGTACGTGTTTGAGTTCACTGTTTTGGTGTTCATGGTCGGAGATACATCGAGCTCTATGGTGTAGCGTTTTGATGAGGGAATACTTCTGGGATGGATGGTGGTGGGAGTCAGGTTTTCGGTAGGCGTCAGTATGGGTTACTTTCCTGTAGACAGTCCCATTGAGCCATCTGGTCTCCTTTATATTAAAACATCTCAGAAAGGTAGCTTGTCATCCTTTTCCACCTGCATGGTGAATTTGATGGCTGGGTGTATGGAATCTATGTGGTTGAGGAATTGGTTAAGAGCCGGTCGGCCATGTGGCCAGATGACAAACGTACCATGGGTTATCTCCGATTGTAGCCAATAATTTCATGACAAATTTGAGACGGACGCCATCCAGGCATCCACTCTGCGCCCGTCCCTGGAATCGATTTGCAGACTTCAGTCTTCTCGCACGGCCAGCTTTGTTTCCTTATTTCGATCCCGCAATCCCAAACAGGTGAAAGTCCGCTAAACCGAACCCCCAGCAAGGCCATCTACTTAACGACGAGATAAAATTCACACGAAATGTCGTTTTCAATTAAATCTTCCAGATGTAAAATGAGTTAAGCTTTCAATCAAGAAATACAATTATCTAATTCAAAACATAATACAATTCAAAGATGTTTCATTTTAAAACTTCAAAACGGAGCATTGGGTGCTTGCATGAATGCATCGTTCGTGTGCAATTTCTTTCGTGACTTTCCTGGCCAAAGGCCGTAAATGGATGGTTGTGAGGGGCGCCACAGGCGCTCCCGAACAACCCCTAGTAGTACACTCTTTGGTTATTTCGGTAAAGTCACGTAGGTGGAAGAAAAATAATAATAGATCACGACTTTTCGATCGCCACACAAGCACACAGAGAGATACACACGGAGAGAGAGAGACACACACACAGAGAGACACATAGAGAGAGAAAGATACACACAGAGGGACAAACCCAGAAAGAGACACACAGAAAGACACACCCACACACAGAGACACACACACAAAGTGATATGCAGAGAGAGAGGCACATACACACAAAGAGACACAAAGAGAGAGACATACAAGGAGACACACACAAAGAGAGAGACACACAAGACAACATCACAGCAGTTATAGTCTGCTAAAAAACGAGAGCCACCGCCACATCGAGGGAAAGGGGGAAACGTTGGCTTTGTTAGAGAGACATTTAGCTCGTTAAAGTAAAGACATTTAACTTGGTAATGTAACTCAGAGAGTCGGAAAAAACTGCTGACAATTACATGTAGGATGGAAATATCAACAACCAGTTAAGGCTTTATCTCGTTAATAACGTCCTTCCAATGATTGCTCAGCTTATCGGTTGAAGTTGTCTCTGTGTGTATATATTTGGATGGCTTCATGAACAAATCTTTAATGGTAGCCCGAAGGTTTGCAGAGTACCTTGGTCTCGGAAAAAACAATGTCGTGTGAGCCCACAGCGTTCAAGCAGTGATCCTTTCTGACATACCTGTTCTTCACCTGAGGACGGCTGCTTGCGTTGTGGCCGAAACGTCGTGAGAATTATTTTATTATGTTAAATTTTTATTATTTTATTATTTCCATTCTACGTGACTTTGCCGAAAGAACCAAGAAGATGAATCCCTGCAGTCACGAAAGCTTTAAATTGAGATGGGATCATGTCACGTATTTTGTGTACTGTATTGAATCTGACCTGAATATTGTGTTTGTTTAAGATTTTGGAAATATTTTTGGTAACCGCTGCTATGTATGGCAAGTTGATGGTTTTGATTTGGTCCTCAAATGGTTCTCTACCCATGGTTGGGGATACAGCTTTGCGGATTGTGCGGTCTGAGTATCCATTCATCTTGAGGGCTTGTTGAATAAATTGTTACTTTTAAAAATATGACAAAATATTAAAATACACATTTTTATTTTAATATTTTATCATAGATTGAATGCTTATCAAATGGTTAGAAGAACATAAATTATCAAATTCTCAAGATTATGCGATTAAAAGGAAAACAAACAGCTACTACCTCAACGATAGCATTCATCCCGAAACCGTGGCTTTGTGCATCAGGGTCGGCGATCGCGATCCACGCTCCACCACCACACGAACCTGGCACCCGCCATCTGCGTGGTCACGAGGCGTCTTCAGTCTTCTGTCTTCCCTGCGTCCACAAATACCTCAAGTCCCACCGGGGGGTGGGGGGGGGCGTCAATCAGTAGACTCGGTCCGCCGCTGCAGTCAGCTCGTGACTCTCCAGTCGGCACGCTGCCAGTTCGCCGCTGGCCGCTGCGCGAGAACCCCGGGGGCTCTGGCCGGTGGCTTTCTACGCCAGGCTCCGATGGCAGTGGGATCGCTCTGTGGCCGCGGTCGGCCCCCGGCGTGCCCGGAGTCGGCTTCCGCTGTGCGAGCGCTCGCCGTGCCTCCCCTCCCCGGAGGTTTTCCCTGCTGAGTAGCGGCCTGCAAGCCCCCTTCTCCCTGCTCGCTCAGACAACTCTCCTCGTAGGGCATCGGTCGCTGGGCTCGACCGTCAGCGGAATTTTCCAGCCTGTCACTCGGGCAAATATCCTGTGCGCACTCAATACTCACGTGTACCTCGGGTCTCTACTTGGGAAGCTGCTGAGTGTCGCCACGGCGTTTGTCAGCAATTCCCTGGCCCTCTTTGCTTCGTGGAGTATTCTACAAAAAATGCATTCGCACCACTAATGGCATGAAAAGGACTGCACAAGGGAACCTCGCCACGAGGACGCTCTCATTAACTTGTGTCCCGCTGTCACGCAACTTATCGCAACACTACAGGTACAGTCCTCGGCTCCGCAAGCGACCCACAAAAAGAAACGCAACGCAACAATAAAAAAACGTGAGAGAAACTTTCTAGCAACACTCAGAGTTTCCCTTAGAAGGGACTCAACTCGATTGCCAGGAGTCTGAAAGTGCAGGACTGACGACTACAATTGTGGGTGCTGTTCATGTCGAATGTTTAGATCATGTGGTGGGTTACTTAGAACACCTCATGGCCCAACATCCTCCACTCATCTTTGCGCAACGAGATGCATCTGGCGGGTCAGCCTGAGTTCATTCCCGGTTCTTGTTCTGCAAATCTCTTGGCGCCCGATGCTATAACCCCCCATATAATGCCCTCCCACCGGAGGTCATCTTGCGAATTGTGTGGGCATAGACCCACGCAATTGCCCCTAGGTGTGCCTGTTGTTTGTGTCTTTGTGTATGTGTCTGTGTGTTGTTGGGAGTGGTAGTGTAGCAGTTAGCACGTTGTGCTACGAACCAGGTGACCCGAGTTCGATTCCCGCTCACGGCCAATACCCAGTGACGATTATCTGAATCGGTCCGCTAGGTCGACTCAGCCTCAAATGAGTACCTGGTGCGGTGGGTAAACATCGCCACTGGGGAGACAAAGGCGGCCGGGCGTGGTGTTGGCAACCCACCCTCCTCGTGTGCCGTGCCGGCCTTCATAGGAGCTGCTCGCTAGCAGAACTTGCCCCAACAGTCTGTTAAGGCTATTCGGGGGATCTTTATGGTCATAGTGGGAAGGTCTTCCCCTCTCTGGGTGTTCACGTACAGGTTCATCCCCCGCCTCCATAGAGCCCGGCTCGGTGCGTTAGAGTCCCACTCGCAACCAACTAAGAATTTCTGGATCGTTTAATTCATTTTCTAAGGACGCATTAAGGTCCAAAGCGTCTCCCCGCCTTTGCACGCGCGGTGCATCAAACGGGAGCGAGGTGAGCCCGAGTTCCTTCCTGGTTCTGGCTCCGCAGACCTCCTGGCGCCTGACGTTGTAACCCAATAAAAAGTCCCCTCCCATAATGACGCCTCCCGCATTCATCTGGTCGGTTTTTAGTGGCCCGGAGCCAATGATTGCCACCTCGGCCACACCCCCCCACCTCCCTTCCTCCAGAGGTTATTTCAAGGCTCGTGTGGATGCAAATGTTCTTACTTGCCCTTTGGAATGTCTTTTGATTCTTTGTGGCCTGGTTTACCCAGTTGGATTCTCCGGCTCTCTGCTGTTTTATGACTTCTTCCTTAGGTCGACTCAGCCTAAATATGATAACCTGGACTGTCACGTAAAAGATTGCCACTGGGAAGACAAAGGCGGTCGGGTGTGGCTTTGGTTGTACCCCTTGCATTATTACGTTTTACCTGCTTATCGCAGGCAGTATGGCGTAACAGTAATTGTTAATGAAAATATACAAAATAGTCACATTACACCTGTTGACCTGAGCTACATCATCATATAACAGTACGTCCTTTCAAGTTAACGCTTAATACCGCGACGTTTGAAAATATTCACTACGAGGTGGTGGTCAATCCAATTTTACAACTTGTCCAAGTCAAGGCTTGTTGATAATTAACCTCCAGGTGCCGACTCTCCTTGTGTGAGGGCGAGGCAGCGGGGGGGGGAGTTGCTCCTCTGGCCGTTGTTGTCTCAAGGGAAGAGTTCACAGGCCTCGTTACTGCGTTTTTTTTAGAACGCGTTAAATCCAGACATATATGTAATAACTATTACGTAAAACATAGGCAATATACCTCTCTTAATATTTTTTTTTGGAAAACGCATATATACAACAGTGTACATGTGTCTTTGTATGGGTGGGTGGATGTACAGGTTTCTGTATGTGGGTGGGTGGGTGTTCAGGTGTCTGTGTGTTAATGGGTGGGTGTACAGATATTTGTGTGTGGGTGGTATACCACAGTGGTATGTAGGGTGGGCAGAATAATACATAGTGTAATATTACAATGTATAGTCTAAGGTGGTGTATAGTAATGCAGTGTATAATTTAATGTTGGGTTTCTCTATGGCAGTATATAGTACGGGGTATATCCGTGTGATGTAAGAAAAAAGTTTAGCTGGAGGCATATTCTATTTTTGCGATGTAGAATTGTAATGTATGACTTACTGTTAGTAGCTCAACTTATTGGAGAGTATATTGAGTGTATTGATGATATTGATGTAGTTTATATTTTGGTTGTTTACGTGGTGGTTTGGCTGCTGCAGCTCCTTACTATTAAAATTCCTTCCCTTTATTACTGCTAATCTATTTACTCCCTTTATTACTGCTAATCCTACATAATACACGAGCATAATATGACTTTGAGACCCCCCCCCCCATCACCTACACATTCCACAAGTAGTGACTAATCCCATATCTGCATTTACCATAAATATGCTAAATTCCTGTTGATATGCAAATCCCTTTGTCAAGGCTCCCTCCTCCTCTAATCCAGCTTAAATATACGCTGCCAAGCTTGGTGGTGTTCATTCAGACGCTGTCTTTCCGACAGCCCTGTTCTTCACCTGAGGACGGCTGCTTGCGTTGTGGCCGAAACGGCGTGAGAATTGTATTTGATAATGTTTTATTTCTATTAATTAATTATTTCCCTTCAACGTGACTTTATCGAAAGAACCAAGAAGATCCGCTAAACGTTTTCAACTCGTAGGAAAAGCGTGGGGGTACAGACTACATTGATCTTTAGACTTAAAACTTTCGTGACCGCAGGAATTCATGTTCTTGGTTCTTTCGGTAAAGTCACGTAGATAGAGAACAAACATCTAAATTAAAAGCAAAAATAACCCACGACGTTTCGATCGCAACACAAGCGGTCTTCTTCAGGTGGAGAGAAGAAGACTGCTTGCTTCAGCAGTTTCCCTGCTGTGATTGTCTCACCTGATGACGGTCGCTTGTGCTGCGATCGAAACGTCGTGATCTATTAATTTTCTACCTACGTGACTTTACCGAAAGAACCAAAGAGTATGGATTCCTGCAGTCACGAAAGCTTAAAATCAAGATTAAGACCGCTTGTGTTGCGATCAAAACGTCGTGGGGTTTTTTTTGCTTTTAATTTAGATTTTTGTTCTCTACCTATGTGACTTTACCGAAAGAACCAAGAATATACATCGATCTTTGTACTTCACACACACACACAAAGTCACACAAACACACACACACACAGGTGTGTGTGTGTGTGTTTGTGTGTGCTTCCTGGAAATTTTATTGTCTTGTTATAGTCCGGGAATTTGCGTCATATTTGAAGACGAAAACAGCCAGGCAGCCTATAAATACCGCCCGCTCTTAACATTACCACCACCACAGCCCATTGGAATCGCGAGGAGAAGGGGTAAGCACTTTAAAACGCCTGCTCTTTTTACAGTTTCTACAATTTAATGCCTTAGCATTTCAACAAAGTAGGCGCTCGCCGCCAATATTCATAACTAGAGGGTTTGTTAGATCGCGTCAAACATCTGACCCCCCCAATTATTGATACGTTGTCATCACGATACACTAAAGTAAGTTTTGCTCAATAATTGGGCCTCCTTTGCCAGTAACAAAATATGAGAATAGGTTTGCTATTTTTTCTGGCAACATAACAGGTGTCAAGATGTTAAAACACCAAACTGAAACCTTTCACCAGAAATCATGTCAGCATTAACCACAATACTTGTGGTCAGAAAGCAAACAAAAAACACTCTGGATTATATTTTTTCCGCCTGAGGACGACCGCTTGTGTTGCGATCGAAACGTCGTGATTTATTTGATTTGATTTTCTACCTACGTGACTTTACCGAAAGTCACTAAAGCTTCAAATCAAGATTGACACTGATAACACTGGTCAACAAAAAAAAATTCTGGCCTGGACTTTTGCAGCTGTTTTAGACTAATTTCAGGGTGCTGATTCCAAATCTGATCTCAGATTTGCTCTATCACATCTAATTTTTATGCTATCGGCATACCCCATTTTCATTGATTTTACCCGAAATTAACTCTGTCACTTATGATTGCAAGTTGTTGCGAATCAGTGACTGCTTTAGTGTTAAAATATGGTGCTGTATTTTTAGGATAGTGTGTTTATAATATCATTTTATGTAAATATCCACATTTATTTAATATTTTCCCTGTGCAGTTTTTATAGAAAATTCAATATTTGATATCTCAAAAACCTGATGTGATAGACAAAAACTGATACCAGATTTGGAATCAGCACCCCAAAATTACCTTAAAACCGTTGGAATACCTTATGCCAGAAAAGGTGTGTTGACCAGTGTAATATATGCATTGTCTTTTAAACTGATTGGTCCACACCAGAGACAGCTTTCTTTAGAGCCTCGTATCCAACGGTGTTAGACCAGAGGACGACCATTAGACGCACACACCTATCCCAAGGAACCATCTGCATTTACCACACGTCATGCAAACAAACACTGCTTTAATGATGATGATGATGATGGTAATGTAGGCATTGAACTTGAGACTCATTGGCCTGCTCCAGAGACGGCCTAATGCTCATAAGTGCTCTGATACTTGGCACTATTTTTGCTGTTCGCCTTCTGACCATCTTCTCTCGTCTACTAACACCGCTGGGGCAGTCATGAGGCCACAGAGGAAGCCTCTAGCTGCTGGTATAGTAACATGATGATGATTATGATAATTTTTGGTATCAGAACCATTGTCTGTGTGGATGTGTTACCATAACTGAGTTGTGTGGTTAATGCAAGACTTGACGATGACTTGCAATGGATGTGTTGTTTGTGTGTCTATTGGGTGGTTTGAACATTAAAACACCACTCCCGTTTAATTGCCTGAAACGGGACGTCTTTTATCATTGTTTCATGCACAAAGTTTCGCGTGAATGAGAGTTTTGCTCTTTAATGGCTGTATTTTTAGTGGCTGTATCTTTAATGACTGAATCTTTAATGTCTGAATCTTTAATGCCTGGAACTTTAATTCCTGGAACTTTAATGCCTGAATCTTTAATTCCTGAATCTTTAATGCCTGAATCTTTGTTGTCTGCATCTTTAATGTCTGCATCTTTAACGCCTGTATCTTTAATAGTTGTATCTTTAATGCATGTTTCTTAATGCCTGTATATTTAATGCCTGGAGTTTTAATGCTTGCATATTTAATGTCTTCATCTATAATTCCTGTATATGCAATGCCAGCATCTTTAATGGCTGTATCTTGAATGCCTGCATCTTAATGCTTGTGTAATGGGTTCAACTGAGTCGCAGACGTAGACTTGGGGACAACACATTTATTCAGTTGCAACACACGGGGTAACTATCCCCTTAACATAATTACAACGTATAGTGGTGACCACCAGGCTAACTACAGTAGTAACTACACTAGTTACTTAGTAGTGTATTAACCGGGTGGTGGCCACTAGGTTAACTACACTAGTCACGACACGACACTAGTAACTACACTAATTACTAAGTAGTGTATTTAACTGGGTGGTGTCCACCAGGTTAACTCCACTAGTCTCTACATAACCGCTACTACAGACCGGGACCAACAGCTTCAGCCCCGGTCCACGTGTTGGAGAATCGTAGAACGTAGACGAAGGTTCCTTCAGGATGAACAACAACCACCCTGGTCCCTCACAGGACTTGGCTCATATCCTCTGTGGCATGGCCGGCTCCGCCCTTGGCCACGACCACCTTCCAAAATCCTCCAGCAGGATCTGGGTCCCAACCACGTGACCACCCCTAGCCCCCTCTTAGGAACCCTTTGTAGACTTAACCGGGCACGTGTCCTCTCGGGGGTCAACCAGAGTGACACAGCCTTTAGTAACCTCGTTCCTACGGCCGGCACTCCCACACCCTGACCTGTAGGGGCTGGCACTGCACTCCAAGCATGGTGCCATCCAGCGCTATCATTCAGCGCTCAACGGGCCCCTCTAGTGCTGCTACTACACCCACATCGCTGTGGTGTCCGCGATGTCACTACACCGCACGCCGTGACTCTCTAGGAACAGCACTGCACAGTAACATCCCGCGATGTCCCTACATATCTCTTAGGGTCTCTATGTATCCATAAACATTAATACAGTAGTGTATAGTGTAATTTATTGTAGTGTAGTATACAGTGTAGTGTATAGTGTAGTATATACTCTAGTAGTTTAGTGTATAGAAGTGTATTTTCTAGGGTATAGTAGTGCAGTGTATAGTGTAGTGTATAGTGTAGTGTATAGTGATGTAGTGTACAGTGCAGTGTATAGTAGTGTAATGTATAGTAGTGTAGTGTATAGTATAGAATAGTGTAATGTATCGTTTAGGGTATAGTGTAGTGTATATTGTAGTGTAGCAGTGTATAGTATAAGAGGGTCGCGTAGAGTGAAGTGCATAGTAGTGTTGTAGAGTATAGTAATGTTGTAGTGTATAGTGTAGTGTATAGTAGTGTAGTGTATGGTACAGTGTATAGTAGTGTATCATCTAGTCGTGTAGTGTATAGTGTATGCTAGTGTAGTGTATAGTGTATGCTAGTGTAGTGTATAGTGTATGCTAGTGTAGTGTATAGTGTAGTGTAGCAGTGTAGTCTATAGTGTAGTGTAGTAGTGTAGTGTATAGTGGAGTGGAGTAATGTAGGCTATAGTGAAGTGTATATTGTAGTGTAGCAGTGTATAGTATAAGTGTCGAGTAGAGTGTAGTGCATAGGAGTGTTGTAGTGTATAGTGTAGTTTAAAGTACAGTGTATAATAGTGTAGTGTATAGTGTGGTGTATTAGTGTAGTCTACAGTGTAGCAGGGAGTAGTGTAGTATGTAGTCCATAGTGTAGTGTAGTCTATTGTGTAGTGGGGAGTAGTGTAGTAGTCTAGTGCAGAGTGTAGTGTATGTGTAAAGTGCAATTTGCAGTGTAGTAGTGTCGTGTATAATAGTGCATAGTAGTGTATAGTGTAGTGTATAGTATTGTAGTGTAGAGTAGTGCAATGTATATTACTGTAGAGTAGAGTAGTGTATAATGTAGTGTATAGTGTAGTGTAGCAGTGTGGTGTATAGTGTAGTGGATAGTAGTGTAGTGTATAGTAGTGGATAATAGTGGATAGTGGATAGTATTTTATAGTAGTGTAGCGTATGGTATAGTGTAAAGTAGTGTATAGTATAGTGTTTAGTAGTGTAGTGTATAAGTGTAATCTCTAGTAGTGTACAATAGTTTAGTGTATAGTAGTATAGTGTCTCGTGTAGTGTATAGTGTAGTGTATGGTATATTGTAGTGTATAGTCAACACTCCACTACTATACACTACACTCAGGGCCGGATTAAGATTTTGTAGGCCCCTGGGCTACAGGTACCGTGAGGCCCCCAGTAATATTTTCAAAAGGAAAAAAGTTAAAGAAAAATAAATTTTAAAAAGAAATAAAATAAAGCATTCGCAAAAAAACGTTTCACTTCATTTTTGGGCCCTCCTGCAGCCCCTAAAGCCCTCCCCGGCTTGATCCGGCCCTGACTACTATACACTACACTATACACTCCACTGAACATTATACACTGCACTACTATACACTACACTATACACTACACTACACAAGCTCACTAACCCACCGTGTTGCCCACAGGACTCTCCACAGGGAGGACATCGCTCGTGGCTGCGATTGTAAGAGGCACAGCAACAACATGGGCTCAGAACAAAGCAAAGGTGAACTACAAACAACAACTACAGTCTATGGGTTGTGTTGAGTCTATGGATAGTGTTGAGTCTATGGGTAGTGTTGAGTCTATGGACAGTGTTGAGTCTATGGGCAGTGTTGAGTCTGGATATCAGTGCTGAGTCTATGGGTAGTGTTGAGTCTATGGGTGGCAGTGTTGAGTCTATGAATAGCAGTGCTGAGTGTGTGTGATGATGTGTAATGTGTGACGTGTGTGATTGTGTGTGGTGATGTGTCATTTTTGTGATGATGGTGTGTGTGATGATGATGATGATGACGTGTGTGTGTGACGTGTGACGACGATGCATGACGAGTGGATGATGATGATGTGTGTGGGGGTGTTCTTTTACAGGGCAGGCGAAATCAACCTCCAAACAAACACGCGAGACTCATGGCCTCAACTGCGCGATCTGCGAGGGCATCTTCTACGACCCCGTGTTCCTGCCGTGCGGCCACACCTTCTGCCGCATTTGCTTCGACGTCCACTGGCAGCTGGAACGGACGCGGAAGAAATGCCCCTGCCCACAGCAGGCGTGCAAGCTGCGCTGGGAGTGGAAGCCGCATTTGCGGACGGACGAGAAGCTGAGCGCGCGGGCGGAGCGAGCGAGGCAGAGCCTCGTGCAGACGGAACTTGGCGGCGATGGACCGCCGCGGGAGGGAAACGAGGAATGGGTAAGTTTGGTCGGAACGCCGTTCTTTCCGAAATGCTGGAGGTCGGTGAGGTTCCGATCCCGGAACCCTGACGATGACCTGGCCACTGCTGTATATGTGGAGTCTGCGTCTCTTTCTCTCTCTCATCATCATCACAGTGGCCCAGAAGATGTTAACTACCTCGCCTGGTATGCGGGAGGTCGTGGGTTCAAACCCGATGCCTGGCTGCTGCATAGTTGGAGTTTGCAGCTCAGTGGGGCCTTACACCTGGCAACACAATCACCGTTTAGTTTTATTTCGATTTAAAGCTTTCGTGACTGCAGGAATTCATCTTCTTGGTTTTTTCGGTAAAGTCACGTAGAAGGGGAGTAATAAAATAATAAAAATAATAAAACATAATAAAATAATAAACCATTTCGGATCTTAACTGATTGTGTTCACGTTTACGGTG
>JAAXLI020001310.1:2147-34442 GCA_014621495.2 Entosphenus tridentatus | reverse complement strand
AATCCCTGCAGTCATGAAAGCTTTAAATCGAAAAGTGTAGTGTATATTGTAGTGTATAGTATTGGAGTGTATAGTAGTGTCGTGTATAGTAGTGTATAGTGTAGTGTACAGTAGTGTAGTGTATAATAGTGTAGTGTATAGTGTAGTGTACAGTAGTGTAGTGTATATTGTAGTGTAGTGTACAGTAGTGTAGTGTATAGTAGTGTAGTGTATAGTGTAGTGTGTAATTGTATAGTGTAGTGTATAGTAGTGTAGTGTATAGTAGTGTAGTGTATAGTAATGTAGTGTATAGTATAGTGTATAGTAGTGTAGTGTATATTGTAGTGTATAGTAGTGTAGTGTATAGTATAGTGTAGTGTATAGTGTATGGTATAGTGTATAGTAGTGTAGTGTATATTGCAGTGTATAGTAGTGTAGTGTATAGTAGTGTAGTGTATAGTAGTGTAGTGTATAGTAGTGTAGTGTATAGTAGTGTCGTGTATAGATTCGCACCCTTAGGGACTTGGTCAAATTTTGGAACTGTCTCATGTGGACCCCCCGCCCTGGGCACGGCTCGCTGCTCTGGTTGTACCGCCAATGCTCCGGTGGTTCCGCCAATGCGCCCATTTAGCATTCGACCGAGGAGTGACGCATGCCCATTCAGTGAACCCCTGCAGTGCAAATAAAAGATGAGTCCAATTGCATTCTGCCTCGGTAGTTGACTTTTTAAATTTGACATGTCAAGAGTGACATTTGTTTTTTTTGGACGTTCGCTTTCGCAGGACCTCTGATTAACATCATCTCGTCCGACCCAACGGTTACTTTGCGGAGCGATGATTCCAGAGCAAGACGGAAGGCGGCAAGCCAAGGTGAGTCAATGTTAAGTGTCTACTCTACGTGGTGTATCGAGTGCATTGATAACAATAAATTTGTGCCACTCGATATTGAGCCTTAGAAAGGAGACGTCATCCCTTTCTCACGCGCCCATCGCCAGGATTTCCCTCATTAAGTCGAAACTAAACACATTTTGTATTTTTACAGGGAAGTCCCCACTGAGCTGTGTAGATCTTTTTTCAGAAGCGACTTGCCCATCACAAATGAGAGCTCAGCGAAGTGGGCTCATCGTCATCATCACGTGGACATCAGCAGGCAAAATACCCTAAACGCGTGGTGACGTTTATTCCAAATGTTGGGGGAAAACCCGCAGGAGCCGGAGAAAAATCCACACAAAAACAGGCAGAGAGAGAGACGAAGACTCCAAATATACAGCAGCAGCAGCAGGCGTCAGGGTCGGGATCGAACCCACGACGTCCTGTCGACCAGGCGAGGTAGTTCACATCTCCTGGCCACCGTGATGATGGTGATGAGAGAGAGAAACGCAGACTCCAAATATACAACAGCAGGCATCATCAGGGTCGGGATCAAACGCACGACCTCCTGTAGACCAGGCGAGGTAGTTAACATCTCGTCACCCGCCTTCCCCCCCTCCCCCCCCCCCTTTTAAATATTCATCCTCTCCCTCCGGCGTGATGTCCCCACCTAAATGGTTCCGTTGCGTTGGGAGCGCTGTCCGTGAGACTGCGTCGCCTGGTTGAGCCGCGCAGCAACGCACCGTGACGAGCGCGCGTGCGGTTACGACGAGAACGACAAAATGAAGAGACACGAAGACATTGAGACAGTGAGACACGAAGACAGTGAGACAGTGAGACAGTGAGACATCATTGTCCAGCCGAGCGATCGCCACGCTAAAATGGAATCACTTCACGAGGTGCCCCCACAGGTCAGCCGTAGCTTGAAGATCATCTCCTAGTCACGCCTCGCTGCGTGTCAGGAGAACACCGCTTAGGACGGCCACTCTGCAGCAACGTAACATGGCAAGGAACTGTCGATAGTTAAACTCTTGATTTAGGTCAGATGTTGACAACCAATCCCGTTCCCATTACTGCCGCATCTTCTCCATTGCGTCGCCTTCAAACACAACAGATTTAACAGGAACAAACAAAAAACAGACGAGGGTCTTGGCATTGTCCGTGTCAACATTAGGGGCCCTCACAGCTAAATTGGAACAATTCAAAATTTAATTCAATAATAATTATCTTTGCCCGGACATCTTCTGCCTGCCTGCCTGTCTGTCTGTCTGAGGCATGGCTTACTTCCCGTCTAGCTCCTAGCCTAATAGAAAGTTGAAGTGTATAATAATCTAGAGGAGTAGGCCTGGCAGTATATGTGAAAAAAAGACCGTCCTTGCATTCAGCTTACTGCTGTATCCGACACGGGCACTTTGAATGTACTGCAGTCGTGATTTATCCTCCTGTGAACAAGAAGCGTTTACTGTGACCTGTTGCTATAGGACCACCAAATAGTCAAATATCAAATGAGTCCCTGCGTAAAACGACGACACCCATTGCAAAATGGTGAACTGTCAATCGTAGGGAGTCTAAGTCGGAATTGCCTAAACCTACCACGTGACGCAGTCGACTTTACAAACCGGAGCAATCTAAATAAGTTGACTACTTCAACCGCTATAGCCAACGTAAGTCAAGCAACAACTCGGATCCTGACGTCCGTCTACGCTTCATGTCATTCCGAAAAAAAAGTGGGCGCCTTGGGTCATCATGTCAGTGATTCGCGCCATTTGTGTTTGGCAGTCATCATGCAACGAGAACTAAAATGCCCCACAAAGTCATTACAAAACGGTCTTTAGAACGTTTCTTCACCTTCAGGCATTTCTGCACGACACCGTCCATTCTGACCGGGATACGCTGAGCAAAAAAAGATCCCAGTTTTTTTTTTAAGTGATTGGACGAATTTTAAGAACCAATTCCTAAAAAAAAACCATTGACAAACATCACGGCCCCCGTGAACAAGTGAAGATTAAAGTGGTGAGCGTCCACCCTGGTTTGGTTTGAACCGAACATTTATGGATTAATGAAAACTCGAGATCTGGTCTCGAATTAGGTCAGCTGTGCCCCTTACTGGGTGACTGTGGGTGTGACAGTGGGTGGTCTGGTGGTGGTGAGTGTGAGAGTGGAGTGTGTGGTGGTGGTGAGTGTGTGGTGGTGGTGTGGTGGTGGTGGTGGTGGTGGTGGTGGTGAGTGTGTGTGGTGGTGGGGAGCGGTAGCGTAGCAGTTAGCGCGCTTCGCTATGAACTTGGCGACCCAGGTTCGAATCCCGCTCACGACCAACACCAGTGACGATTATCTGAACCGGTCCCGGGCTTCCCCTAGATCGACTCAGCCTCAAATGAGTACCTGGTGCGATGTGTAAACATCGTCACTAGGGAGATAAAGGCGGCCGGGTGTGGTGTTGGCTACCCACCCTCTTGTGTGCCGTGCCGGCCTTCATAGGTGCTCGCTAACAGCCCCTACAGTCTGTTCAGGCTACACGGGGGATCTTTGTTGTGGTGGTGGTGAGTGTGTGGTGGTGTGGAGTGCGTGGTGGTGGTGAGTGTGTGGTGGTGGTGTAGTGTGGTCGTGGTGAGTGTGTGGTGGTGGTGAGTGTGTGGTGGTGTGCTTTGTGGTGGTGAGTGTGTGGTGGTGGTGTAGTGTGGTGGTGGTGAGTGTGTGTGGTGTGCAGTGCGTGATGGTGAGTGTGTGGTGGTGGTGGTGTAGTGTGGTGGTGGTGAGTGGGTGGTGGTGAGTGTGTGGTGTGGTGAGTGTGGTGGTGGTGGTGGTGGTGTAGTGTGGTAGTGGGGATTGTGTGTGGTGTGGAGTGTGTGGTGGTGGTGAGTGTGTGTGGTGGTATAGAGTGTGTGGTGGTGGTGAGTGTGTGGTGGTGAGTGTGTGGTGTGGTGTGTGTGTGCAGCTGGGTTGGTATGTACAAGGGGCTGGTAACCCCTCCGAGTGGCATTTCAATTACCGGTGAAGCCCCCCGATAAAAGCTCGTGCTGGGTTTGCTTTCTCTCTCTGTCTTTCTCTCACACATCAACACAGCAGTGGTGCCGAAGTGGTAACTGATCGCCACGTTCTGTTCCACGTGACTGACCTCACCGACTGGTTGTATTGGGTGTGGAGGAGGGTTCACGGCGCTGTTACAGATCACGCAGCCTAACCCACGAAATCACTTTCTCACGAGGGCGCTCTCAACCTACACATTTTGTCTCCCCACGACTCCTCACATCCGCACGGTTGTGGACTGATCCCCAAGGGGTCTCTCCGTTGTTTCCAACGGGCCATATTAAACCTCGTCGATCTTCAAATCTTCTTCTAAAAATCGTCTTCATCTTACACTTTCGTGTGGCCGCTGATGTAGATCCGGAGCAACTGCTACGATTTCACGTTCAGGCTGGGCAAGCCCAGATAACAACCGCGTCAGAAGCAGCAGTAGGAAAGTGGTGAACCATCAACGCTGTGGCGATGTCTCCTTTCGCATTTGTGGATTGGGGCATCGCAGCATCGTACGTTGTACGGTCTGTTCTGGAAATTAAAAACTGGGGCGTTTATCAAATGTATTTTCCAATTGTGCATCAGGTGTCCGCATCTTCTGCTGCCATGGTTTGTGCAGGGGGTGATGCGGTTCAGGGTGGACCGTGTGCAGCTTCGTCGAAGATCAAACCGCTTGGGATCTTCTGCGTTGGGTCTTTTGCAACAACAACGACAACAACGATGACGACGAGGAGGTGTTTGTGAGTTCTGTTGAACTCCACTCGGTTCTCCAAGCATCATCGAGGGTGGGGGGTGGGGGGAGTGTTGAACTCGCATTGTTGATGGATTATTACATTCTCCAAACGTAACATCAGAGGAATAGGCCATGCAAGTGATGAGGTGTAAATGCATTTCTTCCAGAAATGGTGTTCAAATAGTTTTTTTCCCTTTCTTCAGGCGAAGGAGGCAACGCGACACCATCACACGCGGACGGAATCGAAGTTGCCTTGGAGGAGGAGGAGGAAGAGCAACCGAGCTCATCGGGAGAAGACGCCAGTGCGCTGTGGTTGTTGAGGAGCCTTTTGAGCATTTTAAACCGAAGGGGAGGTCCGAATCCTTCCCAGTTCATGAGTCTCGATGCACTCGGGAATCTCTTTCAGGCGGAGAGACGCGCAATCCGGCCCGCTTTTACATTCAGGGACGTAGGCTGCAAGAAGCTTATCACCTTCATCGCTAAACACCCGTCGCATTTTATTCTTGACGAGAGCAAAAGCAAGGTGAAGGCTTTGACCGTCGCTCAACCCTTTTCAGACCGTGGTCGTGTCGCACCAAGGGGATGGGAAAATGCAGCGCCTCTGGGAAACGTGGAACCACCGACGCAGACGCGAAAAACTACCGCTGGTGCGGGCAACTTGGAAAGCGCACGAACCACACTCGTGGCATCACCACCCGTGAGTGAAGCAAGTTGTAGCCTAACACCGCAGGAGGTGAAAGGTCAGAATATGGGAGCGATGAGCTATGCGTCTTGCGTGAAGGCAGAAAATCCTCGCAAAGCAAAGTTGGGCAAGATTTCGTACACAATTGAAATTAAAAAAGGAAACGTACAAAGGCCAATTGCTACCAATCAGAAGGCAGGAACTTCTAACTCCGAACTCGTACGAGATGATAACATCGATGCAGAAGCTGTAGAAGCACCGATAATACCCCACAAAACTATGGTTGATTCAAGCAACGTGGAAGGTGCACGAACCACGCTCATAGCATCACCACCTGTGAGTGAAGCCAGTTGTAGCCTAACACCGCAAGAGGTGAAAGGTCAGAATATGGGCGCGATGAGCTATGCCTCTAAGGTGAAGACAGAAAATCCTCGCAAAGCAAAGTCGGGTAATGCAGGCCAATCGCACACAATTTATTCTAAAAATGTAAACATACAAAGGCCCATTGTAACCAATCAGATGGTAGGAACTTCTAACTTTGAACTCTTACAAGACAATAAAATTGATGCAGGAGCTGTCGAAGCACCGATAATATCCCACAAAACTACGGTTGATTCAAGCAACGTGGAATGCGCACAAACCACGGTCGTGGGATCACCACCCATGGGTAAAGCAAGTTGTAGCCGAACGCCGCAGGAGGTGAAGGCTCAGAAAACTCCTGCGATGAGCTACGCCTCTTGCGTGAAGACAGAAAATCCTCGCAATCCAAAGTTGGGCAAAGCTCAGAAATCGCTCTCAATTGAAATTAAAAAAGGAAGCATACAAAGGTCAATTACTACCAATCAGAGGGTAGGAACTCCGAACTCTGAAATTGTTCTAGACAATACCATCGTTGCAGGAGGTATAGAGGCACCGATAATACCCCACAGAAATACTGTTGATGCAGGCAATGTGGAAAGTGTACAAACGCAAACCACGCTCGTAGGATCACGAACCGCAAGTGATGCAAAGAGTAGCCAACCCCTGCGGGAGGAGAAGGCTCAGAATACTCCTGTGATGAGCTACGCCTCTAGCGTGAAGACAGAAAATCCTCGCAATCCAAAGTCACGTAACGCAGGGCAAGCGCAGACAATTGATACTCAAAAGGGAACCATTAAAAGGCCCATTGTCACCAATCAGTGGGTAGGAACTTCCAACTCCAAACTCGTACGAGATGATCACATTAATGCAGGAGGTATAGAAGCACCGACAAGACCCCACAGAAGTGCGGTTGATGCAGACAACTTGGAAAGCACGCAAACCACGCTCGTGGCATCACCACCCGTGGGTGAAGCAAGTTGTAGCTTAACACTGCAGGAGGTTAGGGCTCAGAAAACTCCTGCGATGAGCTACACATCTAGCGTGAAGACAGAAAATCCTCGCAATCCAAAGTTGGGTAAAGCTCAGAAATCGGACTCAAGTGAAATTAAAAAAGGAAGCATACAAAGGTCAATTGCTACCAATCGGAGGGTAGGAACTTCTAACTCTGAAATTGTTCGAGACGATACAATCGATGTAGGAGGTATAGAAGCACCGATAATAGCCCACAGAACTACCGTTGATGCAGGCAATGTGGACAGTGTACCAACGCAAACCGCGCTCGTAGGATCACAAACCGCAAGTGAAGCCAGTTGTAGCCAAACACTGCGGGAGGAGAAGGCTCAGAATACTCCCGCGATGAGCTACGCCTCTCGCGTGAAGACAGAAAATCCTCACAAAGCAAAGTTGCATAACGCAGGGCAAGCGCAGACAATTGATATTCAAAACAATAAAAACGTCTACGTGAACATCAACTCAATTTATCCCCCAGCACATTTTGACTCGGAGAATGCATTTCTAAGCAACTTGCTAACACAGTCGAGGACAAATTCTATCAAGTATCGAGAAGAATATTACGCAATTGATGAAAGTGAAGAGTTTATGAAGGATGTAGTCAGCTTTTGGAACACTCCGTGTCTGGGAGACGGATATATAATTCTGGGAGTTAAAGAAAAGCCAAAAGGTTCCAATTGGATCAAGGGGCTAAATGAAATATTCACTGAGAGCTACTACCAGAAACTCTTTGATGACGACTGCTTTACCGTGCGCCCTCTTTACACTTACGAAGAAAAGATGTTCGAAGGCAAGATGATCGGGATAATTAAAGTAACGAGCAGCGAGGGTGAAAACGGGCCAGCAGTTGCCAAGGAGGAAGCGACGGGGGCACAAGGGCATCCCGTGTTCATGAGAGTCAACTGTGACGCAGTGGTCGCCACGAAGTTGCGACTCCAGGATGTTCAGGAGTGGTTTGCATCGCCAAAGACGCCTCTTCAGAAGAACTCCGGTGACCACGGTGAGTCGCTGCTGCAGAGTGTAGACAATTTCGAGATGGAGCGGTTTTACTGCCTGCTCGTTGGCAAACTCGATATGGACACTTCGGACATGGCTAACTTGACGGCCTTGAGCAGAATCCCGTGGATCAAGGTGTTTGACTTTGATCCGTGCAGCGACAGCAGCGGAGTGTTCTCCTACTGCGAACAGGAGCTGAAGTCCAGCACGAGTTTGTACATCAGCACCGTGAACGACACTCCGAGGGAGCTGTGCAAAGGGGCGACCGATTGGTTTTTTGTTCGAGGGAAGGGAGAGGGCAACGTGAAAGAACTTCGACAGTGGAAGAGGGACGTCCACGGCGTCTTAAACTCACACTGCGAGAAGATAGCGGAGCTGTGTTCTGGACACAAACCACTCACCGCATTGGTCTTGTGGTCTGGTGACAGGAGTTTGTTCAAGTACTTTGAGAAGGTCTTGGAAAGCCTTGACCTGACTCTTCATAGGGACTTGAAAATTGCATTTTGCCTGGGTTCAGATATTGACGTGGGCCAATTCATTCAGACTTATGGGGAATCGCTAGATGTAAGTACCTCAAACGTCCACAGCGTTTCGATTCCCAAGTTGTGCTCTTTAATTTGGGAAACGGATATATCCACGCCGCAAAAGAAATACCACATTCTGCCGAAGAGTGGCGAAGAGAGCGTCGAGAAATTAACGGTGGAGATGAAAGACGTGATCTGGCTGAGGGAAGATTTCGATGTCCTCTACTGGAATTACGACTACAAGCCCCAGCACTTTGATGAGTCCAAGCTGGGCAGTGAATTTGTGCACGGCCACACGATTTCCTGGCACGAGATCAGCCTCGGCTACGACATCGACAGGGGACAGGTGAAAAAAGAGATTGTGAATCGCATCCAAAGCTTAATTCAAATCCGGAAGTCTTGCAAGATCACGCTTCACCACGAACCCGGCGCTGGGGGAACCACACTCGGGCGCGGCATTTTGTGGCGTCTACACGAGAGTAACAATTCGATATGCGTGTATTTGCATCATCTGTCCAAGGACACAGATGTACGCATCTCTTGGCTACACAATCATACGCGCCTTCCAATCGTGCTTTTATTCGACAGCAACAGTGACGACGCCACGACGGACATGCTCCTGAAGACCTGCATGCGCAACACGACCATCATATTGCTGAAAGTGCAAAGGTTCGTCGGAAGGATCGAGAGCTGCGGGCGCGGCGATAAGTTCTACCTCAAGGGCGCCGTGACGGAGAATGAAGCGCGATGCTTGACGAGGCTCTTTGGGGAATTCTACCCGGAGAAAGCCGGCGACCTTCAACAGTTGGTGAAGGACGTGGAAGATGGGAAAATGCACGAAATATACATGTTTGGACTCACTTGCTTGGATTACAATTACCGCGGCCTTCAGTCATACGTCGCCGGCTATTTGGCCCTCGAAAGCAAGGATCTGGAGTCGTGGCAAAAAACCATCGCTTATTTGGCACTGGTCCACTACTACGGGCATTGCGGTCTGCACGGATATTTCTTTTCTACGATCCTGGGCAATGGCAATGGGAGTTCCGTGAGGTTTTCTGACCTCCCGTACAAGGCGAAGCGCCTCATAATAAGCGAGGAGGGCACGAACGTGTGGAGGATCAACATGCACGCTGTGGCCAAGGAAATCCTGGAGCAGGTGTTGTGCCCAGAGGGGCACCCGAGAGACACGGGCATGAAACTGAGCCTGGAGGCCAGAAAAAACCTCCAGAAGTTGGCTCGTGACTTCATCCTCGATATCAGCAAAAAGTCAAGAGATGGGAAACTATCCAGAGAATTGAACTCCGTTTTGGTCGCAACGTTTATCATTCGGCAAAACCTGGATAATTTTAGCACTAAAAAAGGCGCCCTGTCGATGCTGTTATCGGATATTCCATCGCGGTACCCTTACACTGAACGATTAGAAGTGCTTGAAAAGCTCGCAGAAAAATTCCCCAGGAATCCCAGTTTTCTTGCTCAGCTTGGCAGGTTTTATGCACTGGAACGCGAAGATTATGGCACCGCCCACGATTGCATTTCTAAAGCGATTGCCTTCAGAGAGGAAGAAATTGAGAGATACCAGAACTCACCTGCGGGATCAACCATTGACGTATGCTCAGCCAAAATGCAACAAGCAGACAACACCCTGGTGCGATTCTACCACATGAAAGGCGTTGTCTATCATCGTCAACTGTCGAACCTCATTGGGCAGTTTCATAGACCAACTGCGCACGCTCAAAAGATACCTTTTGATATGGTACACGACTTGGCAGAGGCTGCCTGCAATGCGTTTAAAACGTGCAGAAGCTATTACAAGTCCGGATACGCCGAGGAGTGCGGCTATCTGCAGGAAATCGAGGTGCGCCTCAGTGTCCTGGAATTCAATCGCGAAAAAGTGAACGGGGGAATTGTGAACGCTCTGAGAACGGGAAGTCGGAACGAAATTGTGGAGACGAACTTGGCTGTGGTGGATTCTCTGATCTTGGAGTGCTACAGTTTGGTCGACGACCTGAGCCCCGCCTTCTCCAAGGCGGTGGACTGGTGCAAAGTGATTTTCAAGGACGTAGGTGCTGCCCTGAAGATGTGGCATGGCTACAGTATATTCGGAAGGAGGAGCAAGATTGCGGCTTACAGGGTGAAGCACGATTGCTCGGTGCGCACGTCCTGGTATGACATTTCGACGAAAGAAGACGTTCTGGATATAATCTCCTTGTACGAGAAGAATTTCAGCGATGTGTATGAAAGGGGAGCGGATTACAGCCTTGAAGCAGACATGAAAGAGTGGCTTCAGGTTATAAGGCACTCCTTAGTGGAAGATCCGTACACAGTCGAGCATGTTCTGGATTCTATTCGACCCTGGAATGATTCTGCAAAGAGTCCATACTCCCAGTTCTACAACTTCGTGCTTACAGCGCTCCTTGCCCTCGGGAATGAAAACTCAAGTGGGAGCCGTAAGTGCTTTGTCGAAACTAACCACTTGCTCCCCGAGCTGATAAAGGTGAGAAAGTTCGTCAACAGACCCCGACAGTGCAGGGAGTGGCTCGGAAAAAACAACGGCAACAGAATCACCCAGCTCATTCACTTCACTACGCTGGGCGAATGGGACAGTGTGAAAAGGTTTTGGAAGAATCCAGAATCAAAGGACAAGCTTGAGATCAAGCGAGGCACGATTCAAAAGTGCAACAACGAGCTGGCCGGAGAGATCGAAATCGACGCCGGCATCCCCGGGTCGCCAGGCTTCACCGCTTTCTACGTGCCCAAGACGGAGAACATGTACGGGCGCCGTTTCATGAACACCAGGGTGGAATTCTACGTCGCGTTCAGCTTTGAGCACGGGATCGAAGCGTACCACGTGAAGGAGCTCGGGAAAAGGCGCTGCGAGAAATGCAATCGCCAGATCGAAGTTTCCCAGAATTCCGAGCAAGAGGTGTGTGGTGCCTGCGGTCACAGATCCCGCGGCAAACATTGAACAGATGCACACTAGGGGGTCTTTTTTCATTTGACGTGACACAAAATCGAACGGTGAAAAACACACAGCAAATTACGAGGCCATTTTAATACAAACGCAGGTCACCATTGGCCATTACACAACAGCCTCGTTCAACGTGATGATCTTATCTCATCTTATATTTACATAGCGCCTTTATATCCAAGGCACTTTACAAGGGTTATAAGTGGTACAATGAAGTTGGGTGAAGGTGATGTGGTGGCATGAGAGAGGAGGAAGAGGGGAAACAGGGTGGGGTGGTAGGGATTGGTTTGGGGAGGGAGATTTAGTGGGAAAGGGAATGACGCGGGGCACCTCGGGACGGAGGGAAGGTTATGGGCCACGGAGAAGAGGTGAGTGGGATCTTGAGGGAGGAGCGGGAACGAGACAGGGAGGGTTGCGCATTGCTTCACGTGGAAGGGGAAGTTTGTATGCCGTAGAAGGGAGGCATTATGGGAAAATGAGCGGAAACAGTGGATTGTGCACAAGGAGAGAGAGAGAGGCGGAGAATGGCGAGGAGTGGTGGGAGAGGTTGAGAGTAGAGCGGGCGGGAGGGGGCTTAGTTTGAGATGAAAGAAGCGAGGTAACTGTGGGGCCAAGGCCGTGGAGAGATTTGTACGACAGCGTAAGAAGCTTTAACAGACACCGGGTGGTGGATGGGGAGCCCCGGTTGTATTTCTGTGAGGAGGGCCGGAGGTGCGGGAGCAGTGCGGTAGCCTGCAGGTGAAGAGTGCAGACGCATTTTTAAATCCTTTATATTAAGTTAACTTGCGCGCTTGCTTGCTTGCTTACGACCGTGCAAATCTTTCTGTCGTTTTTTAACCCACTTCCCGTGATCCAATCGAGCTGACATTTTCCACACAGACTCGTTGTGCGTGACAATTAATGTTCGTGAAAATTGTTTTCCAAAATTTTACACTTTTTAGGACAAAAATATTATATTTAATTACCAATTGCTTAATGCTGGCATGCAATCATCTGACCCATAGGTGGCAGCCATCTCAAGCCAGAGGACGAAAGGACTCTAGCCGCCACGCATATAAAGGATTTATAGTGAAAAACTTTGTTTTTACGGGTTAATTTTTTTATCTGTTGTAGTGGAAAGAATGCATCGGGGCTGGGAGACCGAGTAGGAGAGAGTCGCAGTATCTAGCCGAGGGAAGAGTGGGTGAGTGTACAAATCTGGCTGTCGGCTGATGAAGCTGGTTGTGATTACTGGCGAAACGTCGTACTCAGATTGTAAATGTTGTGGCTTGGCTCTCCAACACACTGGTGTGCTGTACTAGTATACTACACTACTATACACTACACTACTAAAGATTACACTACTATACACTACTATACACTACACTACTATACACCACTACTATACACTGCACTACTATACACTACGCTACGATACACTACACTACTGTACACTACACTACTGTACACTACACTACACACTATTATTGTACTAGCGACGAATTGGCATGTTCAGTTTATGTGACAACCCTTACTAGTTGGCTATGTCGGGTGGTGGCGGGTTTTATATTTACGCGATCTAACCCAACAAAACAAAAAAACTCTATTATGGAGTGTACTAGTAGTTTGGCAGCAGACTGAGTGATGAGAGGGCGTAATTTTACTAATGTTTATACGGTGGCATCGACGGGCGCGGGTTTTGGTGGAGATGTGGGAGGCGAGGGAAAGGGAGGAGTCGTAGAGGTCACCGATGATGCGGGCAGAGGGGACGGGGGGGGTGAGAAGGGGGAGGGGAGGTGACGTTGGGGGGGGTGGGGAGGGAAAAGAGCAGCGGGGGGGGGGGAAGAGAGCCTGGGTTTTAGAGGGAGTTGATGGCAGGGGAAGTGAAGCGACATCCAAGACTGAAGGGCGGCCAGGCGGACTGAGAACGCGAACTGAGACCCCCCCCTACCCTCTCATCGTGAAGGGAGGCTGCGTGCCTGGGACAGCCGGCAGCTCACCGGCGTTGTTTGTTAGCCGAGCCCGGGCTACTAACAAGGCCACCGTGCGCGGAAACCCGTCCAGTTTGGTGGCACTGAATGGCGTGGCCTTGGCGAGGGGGGCAATTGCGTTTTACTTCGCAACAACACCTTATTTTAAACGTCGAGAGACGGATATGTGGAAGAGAAATAAAATCTGCTATACTGCTTCTGTTTGCGGGGTTTCCTCCCCTCCCCCCCTTCATATTTAAATATTTTAAAAGAAAACGCGTGATCATTCCAAGGTATAATGCTGGTCGCGAAAGCCTACGTATTAAGCTGAAGGAATACATTACTTTCAATTTGTTAGAAATGTAAATATATTATTATTATCATCCGTGTCACCAGCTATCCACCAGATGCGGTGGATACCAGGTGACACGGATAATCAGGAAGTGAACACAAGCCCCCCTCTCTGATTGGCTACTTGACGGGGCCCTCAAAGGGGGACTGGTTAGCGGCAGGGCAGTGCAGGGGGCATTGGAGGCCGAGGTACGAACAATGGAAGTTGAGGCGAGCAAACGGAGGGGTGATTGACAGGGGAGGTCGGTTTGGGGATCCGTGAGGGAACGAGTGGGAAGCTGATTGTCTGGAGATGGGGGCTTAAGGGATGTACAGGCTGCTTTTATTGTTTTAAACACTTCTGAGAATTTGCAACGATACCAGAAAAAAGTGCCTCCATGCTCTGGAGACCACCTGGAGAAGATTCCAGGCACGCGTTGACAACGATGGCGAACAAGTGGGAGACCCTTTGACTTTTTGAAGCTGTTAACATTAAATGTGTTATCGTGTTTACAGTCTATCATTATCCGTTCTTTTTCCATTAAAAACGATAGTCCCATATAAGTGTTCAAAAAATGTAAGCATCCTGTATAAAGGAGATGGAAGGCAGTTTGGAGTGACGGGAATCATTGAAGGCTGTGTGTGTGTGTGTCTCCTTGCTGGATGCAATAAAGACTCCCGTTGTTGTAGACTTCTGCGATCTGGTGTCACTACAATTGTACATCTACTTACGAACATTCAAATTTCAGAGATACAAACAAAACCTGTCCCGTATGTCCAGTTTCAGCCTGTGTGGACCGAGAGTCGTAAGTTCAACCGCCTCGCAATAGATGACGGTGATGGTGGCATTTACATCTGCAGAACGTGAATAACCAGTGGTATCTACGTCTACAGAATGTGAAGAACGAGTGGCATATACGTCTGCAGAACATGAAGAACCAGTGGCATCTACATCTGTAGAACGTGAAGAACCAGTGGCATCTACGTCTACAGAACATGAAGAACTAGTGGCATATACGTCTGTAAAACGTGAAAAACCAGTGGCATCTACATCTACAGAACATGCAGAACCAGTGGCATCTACATCTGCAGAACGTGGAGAGCCAGTGGCACCTGCAGAACGTGAAGAACCAGTGGCATCTACATCTGCAGAACGTGAAGAACCAGTGGCATCTACATCTGCAGAACTTGAAAACCCAGTGGCATCTACATCTGCAGAACATGAAGAACCAGTGGCATCTACGTCTACAGAACATGAAGAACCAGTGGCATCTACATCTGCAGAACGTGAAGAACCAGTGGCAGCTTTATCTGCAGAACGTGATGAACCAGTGGCATCTACGTCTACAGAACATGAAGAACCAGTGGCATCTACATCTACAGAACGTGAAGAACCAGTGGCATCTACATCTGCAAAACATGAAGAACCAGTGGCATCTACGTCTAAAGAACATGAAGAACCAGTGTCATCTACATCTGCAGGAGATTATACAACTTTAAAGCCACCCCCGTGTTCAGTGTGCATGCTGTACAACGTGTGTCAAATGGACAGGAGTAAAGTTGAACTTACGAACAAATCGACTTACGAACACAGTGCCTCTTGAACCTAACTCGGTCGTAAGTAGAGGAGTCACTGCATAGTGTGGTGTGTCTAGTAGTGTAGTGTGTATAGTAGTGTAGTAGTATATAAGGTAGTGTAGTAGTGTATAATGTATAGTAGTACTCTACATGCCATACAACACGTTTGGCATCACCAGGGATGAAAGTTGGACTTATAAACAAATCGATTTCAGAACAGACCAATTGAACCTAATTCGTTCGTAAGTAGAGGAGTGCCTGCATATCCATCAAGCCTCACCCCCTCGATTGCTCCCTTCACCTTCCACTGCTCCTCTCCAGCCAATCAGTTTCCACTCTTTCCCTGGCGGATCCCCAAACCCACCTCCCTTGTCCAATCGCCCCTCCGTTTGTCTCCTTCCATTTTGTACCTCGCCCTCCATTGGCCCCTTCAATGCCCTGCCTCTAATCAATCACCGTCTCAGGCCCCGTTAAGTAACCAATCAGAGAATGCGGGAGGGGCTTGTTTTTTTTCTTCCTGAGTGTGATGCGGTGTGTGTGTACACGTGGCCTCAAGGTGCACATGGCCTGGCACAAGCGTCGTGGTGACGTCACCACCACTTAGTGGCGAATGGCGGTTGTTGTTGGTTGTGTACACGTGTCTGTGTGTGTGTACACGTGTGTGTGTCTGTGTGTGTGTTGTGTAGAAAGAACGACGCTGAAGCCAGTCGTGTAGGGGCTGACGCCGAACTGTTTATTAAGGGCTCGCGCCTAACTCGGGGGAAGGGGTTAACACAGTGTTGTTACTAATTCCCCAGGGGAAGGGTACTGGGAATTCCCTACACCCTACCAGGCTATCGGGCTCTTCCCACAGCACTGACCGAGGGTTCAGCCAACTCGGCCAGCCGGGTAAAGCAGCCCCTTTAGCCTGGCTCTCAACCCTCTATCCCGGAGCCCCCTACTACCCTAACACTCACTCCTCTGACTCCCCGCGAAGACCCCGTCTACGTCACGGGTCTGCCCTCAAATACCCCGGGTGGCATGACGTCACTTTTCCTTGACGGCATTCCCCCCCGAGGCGAGTGTGACCTGACGTCAGCACTCCACTCCTCAACATGTGTACACGTGTCCGGCAAAACAACCCACTACCTCCTCGCGGTGCCGGACGGGCAACTCTGTCATGGACATTGCTGTGGGGGGAGTGCCAATGCCGATCGGCCTCTCCCTCATGGCGTCTGTGACCACCAGAGTGGCTAAACGGGGGCTCTGGACGGGTGCGAGGGGCTGGTAACCCCTCCACCTTCAATTAATTACCACGAAACCACGAATTAAATATGTAACTAATAAGCTTGTGCCGGAGGCCCCGAGGGGACAGGCGTCTATGACGTCTCCTGGCCAAACCCCAATTGGCGGAGCCAGGATATAGAATCTTTACCCTTGAGGCTCCTTCAGAAACAACAAAAAACCACTTCGTGTGCACTCACTCACACACGTATACACACACACGTGTACACCCACTCACACACGTGTACACACACTCGTGTACACACACGTGTAGATACACACACACGTGTACACACGCCCCTTGCAGCACACTGATGTCACTCACATCTGACATGGCTACCGTTCACAGTAGAGGTTTTTTGTGGGTCAGATCGCGTCAATGTATGTGTTTGTGTCGTCGTTAAACCCGCCACCACCCAACACAGCCACTCAGTAAGGTTTCTTGTCACGTAAACAGAACGTGGCCCAATTCGTTATTAGTACAGCACTAGTGTATAGTGTAGTGCATAGTATATACTGTAGTGTATATTGGTGTATAGTGTAGTGTACAGCACTAGTGTGTAGTGTATAGTGTAGTGCATAGTGTAGTGTAGTGTGTAGTCTATAGTGTAGTGTATAGTAGTGTGGTATATTGTGTGGTGTATAGTAGTGCAGTGTGTAGTGTATGGTGTAGTGTATAGTGTAGTGTATAGTGTAGTGTACAGTGTAGTGGATAGTGTAGTATACTAGTACAACACTCTACCGGTTGTGTGTTGGAGAGCAAATACACAACATTTATAACTGTTTTATGGATATTGGTCGCAAATGCCTACATGATAAAATGGCTGTTGCTTGTCACAATTGCACCCATTGAAAATTGTGTAATTCCACACTACGCAGTGCGTTCACAAAGCAACAAATGTCACAGCAAGAGGTCAGGCAGTCGTCAAACGGACGAGGTGATTGGACAGAGGCTTTTATTGATTAATAACCCACGATTAGTATTCGCGATAAGCGGTGCGTACTTTTCACATGGAGTGTTACAGCTTAGAGGTCATAATATTGGCCAAACGTTCACTGCCCATAGTCAAATGTTAACTACATCTCAAAGCTCCGGGTCTTCTCGGCCACGGTAATGTCCTGCCTTCTCTACACTTGCGAAACGTGGACCCCCCCTAATGGAACATCTTCGCCAGTTAGAAACATTCAGGCTGGCCTTGCCTACGATCCATCCTGGGCTTAACTTGCAGATTAGATTGTGTGAGGGGCTCACAAATCCTTGAGAGATCTGAACAAAGTCCCATCAGTGAGCTCCTCCGGCAGGCTAGGCTGCGTTGGCTGGGTCGTGTAGCCCAGCCTCCGCATGCCCAAGCAGAATCTGCTTCGCTGGATAGATGGGGGCTAAACGGGCAAGGCACGGGCTAGAGAAGAGATGGAGTGATGTGGTACAGGAGGACGTGGAGCTGAGTGGACTTGCCGATGACAGGTACCAGCGGTGTCAAGAACGGCCTCTGTGGTGGAGGCTCGTGAAGGACGCTGCTACTGGGCAGTTGGAGGCAGTCGCCCTCATGCAACAGCAGAGGGCAGAGGAGCGACAACAACGAGCGGAGCGCCGGGAAAATAAATCGCAGCAAGTTGGCACAGTAGGGGGCATAGGTGGTGCATCTACCAATCATCTCAATTGGTTAACCCATGGCAACTGCTGGGTCTGTCCCGTGACCTCCTGCCAGCAGTGCGCCTTTGACATTGACAATTTCAGTTGTATGTTGATCTTCACCCATGCTCATTGAATCTAAAAAGCTGTGCAGGATACGATAATTATCCTTGCATAATCACTTTCAAGGCTACATCGTGTGCATGGCGATTATTATCATTGTTGTTACTACAGCGAATTAAATCCGTCAGATAATTATAATAATGAATTAAAAGCAATCGAGGAATGTGATTAGAAATTGGACGAGCAACGTCAACATGAAACCGTCAGCTCAACATCTAAATCAAGAAGCAATAATCAAGAAATGGTTACACAAGTGAAAGGTATAAACAACGTAATACTTACCACACACACACACAGAGATAGAAAACTACGTGTGTACACGTGTGGAGTGTGTGTACACGTGTGTGTGTGTGTGTGTACACGTGCTTGTGGGTGTGTACACGTGCGGTGTGTGTGTACACGTGTGTGTTTGTGTACACGTGTCTGTGGGTGTATACACGTGTGTGTGTGTGTACACGTGTCTGTGGGTGTATACACGTGTGTGTGTGTGTGTACACGCGTGTTCGGCAAAATAAAACGCTACCTCCTTGTGCTGCCGGACGGGCAACGCTGTTGTGGGCAGTGCCGTGGGGGGAGGGCCAATTCCGGTTGGCCTTTCCCCTCAGGGCGTTTGTAGCCACAACAGCGGCTAAATGGAGGCTCTGGACGGGTGCGAAGAGCTGGTAACACCTTCAATAAATTACCACTAAACCACATCTAAAATATCGAATTAATAAGCTTGTGCCAGAGGCCCCAGGGGGAAAGGCGTCTATGACGTCTCCTAGCCAAACCCCATTTCGTGGAGCCAGGAGATTAAATTTTTGCCCTCGGGGCTCCTCCAGAAACAATAAAAAGCCACTACGGATGGCCATGTGGAACGCTCACTGCGGAGGAGAGGCTGCCACTCCTCTGTCGGGAGCTGGACCGGTACCACCCGGATCTATGTGGCATTCAGGAGGTCCGGTGGACCGGCTCTGGCTCCTGCCACCATGAGGGGTGGACAGTCCTCTACTCGGGACAGGAGACTACCAAACAACAGGGTGTGGCTCTTCTTCTGAACAAAATATTGAAGGGCGCGTAGGAGCGTGGTGGTGAGGTGTGGGAAGCTGTAAGCCCCAGGCTACTTTGGGCTCGCCTTCCCATCAACCGGAGGCGAGGAGTGGTGGTTGTGGTTACTTATGCCCCCACCGAAGACGAACATCCGTGGAGGGATGCAGGCAAGGCCGATGAGTCAGATGCCTTCTATGACCTCCTGTCGCAGGTGCTGGCTAAAGTGGCCCCTCGGGATAGAGCCATCTTGTTGGGTGACTTCAATGCCCGAGTTGGTCATGACGCTGGCACGTGTAATAAAGCAGGTCGACGACACGCGACTGTGTCTCCGTCTGTTTATTCCTTCGTTATTTGGACAGCTCGCGTTCCGCTTTTTCGGTCGTTCCGCGGCACGTCGCGGGAGCTGGCGTCCCGCTCTCGCGCCGCTCTCTCGCTCTCGCTTCTCCGCTCTCACGCACCGCTGGCAGACGGCACGCTGGGAGCCGTCTCCGTGTCACCACGTGACCGATGGCTCGCGGAGACCCGCGACGGGCGCGGCACGGGCTAGAGAAGAGATGGAGTGACGTGGTACAGGAGGACGTGGAGCTGAGTGGACTTGCCGATGACTGGTACCAGCGGTGTCAAGATCGGTCTCTGTGGAGGAGGCTCGTGAAGGACGCTACTGGGCAGTTGGAGGCAGTCGCCCTCCAACAACAACGGAGGGCGGAGGAGCAACGCTCACAACAATGAGCGGAGCGCCGGGTGGCTAAAGCACAGCAAATTGGCACAGTACGGGGCACAGGTGGTGCATCAGCCAGTCATCTCGGTCATGTCGGTCAGACGACCCGTGGCACCTGCTGGGTCTGCCCCGTGGCCTCCTGCCAGCGGGCGTTCAACACTTCAAGTTGCCTCAAGGTGCACATGGCCTGGCACAAGCGTTGTGGTGGTTGTTGTTGTGTAGCTGTGTGTAGCTGTACGTGTGTGTAGCTGTGTGTGTAGCTGTGTATGTAGCTGTGTGTGTGTAGTTATGCGTCGTGTTGACTCGACGTGAAGTGAAACGAGGAGACGCATTCAAGGCAAACTTTTGATTTACTGCGTTTGCCTTTGAAACGAAGCGTACACATTCATTTTATATCATAAAGAGGCCACCATTCTAATCGGCGTTGATTCTAATCAATAGCTAAGAGCAGCATAACCCGAAAATAACATGAAGCCCCCCAACTCCCAGAATTAAACTCGCAATCGCGCTACAATAACATCACAAGTAAAATAATCATAATGTATTACTCAGTGGTACAACATGATAACTATTGATATATATATATATGTGTGTGTCTTCCAAAGCTATGACAACGCTAGCACGTTTAGTAAGCAAAGCGTGCGTGGGATCGCGACTAAAAACGAGGTCTGGTGGTGGCTGTCAGCACATTCGTAGCGCTTGGTGAGCATTGCAGAGTTGTTACAAGTGATCACTCTGTTTTGTTATCGTACGAGCAGCGAGAGTAGACGTGGCTCCTGGTGTCGGGGTGAGTTGCCCGCTGGAAAGTTTGGGGGGTTGGATGCAATTCCAATCGAGGACCTCCTCACGCTCGCTCGATGGGGAGATGGCATCGCACACTTCTGAATGCAGCAAATCGAGCGCTGTGTTTTGTTGTTGTTTATCTTGTTATCCTTGGTCCTTTCGGTGAAGGTTTTTTTCTTCTATCTACGTGACTTTACCGAAAGAACCAAGATTATGAATTCCTGCAGTCACGAAAGTTTTAAGTATAAATTTGTTATTGTTGTCGCGAGCGCTGCTGACCCTCGACCCTTTGGCTAAGAGTTGACGTCGCTTCGTTTATCCCGCACGGCCGTGCATTCATGCCGAAGCAATGGTCACGTATCAAGGGACGTTGATCTGCGTAATGCGTGCATTACTCAATACAAGAATGTGCAGGCAAATAATTCATATATTCACACACACAGGGTGCTTCAAAATAAAGTGAACACTTCTGATAATTTTCAATCAACACCTCGAGAAATGCGCCTCTGGTCTTTGAAGACCACCTGGAGAAGATTCCAGGCGCACGTTGACAACGATGGCGAACAAGTGGAGACTCTTTGATTTTTTGAAGCTGTTAACATGTCATTTGTTATCGTGTTTACAGTCTACTATTATCCGTTCTTTTTTTCATTTAACACGATAGTCCCATGTAAGTGTTGAAAAAAAATTGAAGCACCCTGTATATGGCAATGTGTACGTTAACTATAATTCATTGTATATGCATGTGTCTACGTGATTACTGATTGCCCTATAATCAAAAACACCTACAATTAGCAGGTTCCTCGAGCATTTCTACGCATGAATGCCCGTTTTTTAACTACATCCTATTTTATCGCCACCCTAATTGTTGCCAGTATAGAACGATGGTCAAGATTTTGGCATTTGTATTTTACCAATTGCTCTTTTGTAGCAGGAAGCAGTTGCCGCGATGCAGCGGTCTCTTCGTGCAACACCTCAAAAAACCAGCGCATGAGTGCATCGAATTTGTCATTACAGTGAGCGTCAAACTTCCACGTTTTGAACTCCGTGGCCTTTGCCTCGGACCACTTCATGCATTTGTCTCCCCAATAGACCCGGCAATCATCCTTGAATAAATTGCATGGCTCTGCTAATAAATGTTTGGTGTCTCTGTCACTCGTGCCGTGAAGGCCACATGGCTGGTGGCAGCTGTGGTGCGCCTTTGTGTCGTCATCGTTCTCGTCATGACCCCGTGACCCCCAGCACAGAGCTCCACACCAGTAGCATAGTGCCGTGCAGCCGAGACGACTTTGGACCCTCTCGTCTGTTGACGGCGCCACAAATTTCACGCTGTCGGGGTCTCCCTTTGCCTTTGTGTCATTGAGCACTTCCAGGACGCTGTCACGAAGTAAAGATATGTCCATTTGCGATATATCTTGTTCGTCTAAGCAGCTGTTGTATTCGAGGTCTTCGGCATCGGTCAGGTAATCACGAGTGAATTTCTGCACTGATGCGATGTCCTGACAGTTCCGGATTTCCTGAATGACGTTCTTCAGTTCAGCGGCGTACGTCTCCTTAAAAGCCTTTGACGTGTTGCCACAGGCGTGGCTGTCGACCCTCTTGGAGAACCACTTTTCGATGGTGTAATTTGGATGTCTGAAGTGCTGCAGCGCCTCTGCGGTTTGTTTGTTATCGACCTGGGTGGCCAGATGCTCAAAGTAGGTGAGGCGAACCTTCTCACTATTGGTTGTCCAGTGCAAATTCAGCACGGCTTCTACCTTTTTGTGATTTCCAGACTTAATCGATCTCTGTCGAATAGCGTCCACGAGATATTTGGCAATGATCCTCCCTTCGGAAGCAGATGAAAATCCACCTCGAAGTTGAATGTCTATTATTGCTCTGAACTCCTTCTTCTTTTGTTCCAGAATTGCAATTGGGCTGTGTTGTTTTTCCCATTTATCTTGACAGACTGACATGAGTTCTCCAAATTTACGGAGAGTGAATAAGTGGGCTTCCCACTTGACATCTGTCGGCAGTTTAACGTGTCGTTTCTCTTCATAAAGACGTATAGATGTTTCTACTCGTTTTTTAAGTTCACGAATCATACCATTTTCAAAATGCTCAGCCTTCTTAACCTTGAGTATTAGCTTAGGCAATGATTCTAAATCATTCTCTAGCCAAGGGTGATTTTCACTTGTGCTGTTATCGGTCTTTTTCAGTGTCCATGGCAATTTCCATTGCAATGGCCATAACCAGTTCTTTTTCTGTACTGCTTCTGCTTCACATTTTCCAAATAACTTCAGAGGTGTCTTGTTACCGTATTGAGCAGGTATAGAAAGCGCTTGCTGATATTCATCTTCTATCTCCTCTTTGAGTTTTCTATCATCTGGTAAATCCTTGCTCATCGAAATAGCGATCCTGGAGAGATTCGATAGAATCTTCTCGACAATAATTCTGCGATCCTCGTCAGAGAAATTTCCAGCTGGCCGTTTCTTCAATTCCGTTTTTAGGCATCTCTTAATTTCCTCCAAGAACTGCTCTGAGCAGCCTTGACGCACCACGGCGGCATCCAGTATCTGTGTGAGGGTCGTCAAAGTGGACTGGCGGATGCGCTGTACATAGCTGTTAACCGTTTTCATTATCTCGAGTTCGCACTGTTTTTCTTTTGCATATGCCTGTAAACTATTGATTTTTGTAGAGACATCCTCACATGCCTCGCATCGGGATGTTTTTGATGCACCATCGTTACCGCCATAAGGCACCGTATTCAATTCTTCTTCGAATATTCTCAAAACATTTTGGTAAGCCAGATGTTGAGTATTTGCATTCCAATCTTGCACCTCTGTGCGCATTTGTTTTTTCAGCTTCTCTGTGTGCAGAAAAAATGCCGCATCAGCGGCCTCTTTCACGGTTGCAATTCGATGGCCACGATCAATGAATTCGTAAATCTCTTTGATGTTTTTGAATCGGACGGCAAAATTGTCCTTGGAGACGCAACTCCAAAAGCTCTGTAAACGCGATTGCCATTCTGAGAACAGCACCGAGCCACCCGACTTTGCACAAGTGTCGAGGATCGTTTTATACAGATCCAGCACGTCCTCGTGGTACTGCTCCGAAGGGGGGGAACCAGCACTAGCCCCGTTCTTGAACGGGCGGAATTGTTTCAGAAGCTTCCCATTCTGGATTCTGTCAGTGAGGTTCTTCAAGCAGCTGACATCGGCAATGCCCATGTCAAAATCCTTCTTTTCTGTAAGCTCCAGTGCCTTTTCAATCGCTTGACAGAATTGGTTTTGTGCCGATGACATCATGGCCGAGTTCCTCTCCGTGAGATGTTGCACCATGAGGATGTCCGGCGCCATCTTAACCTCTTCGAGCCGAGCCATCGCGACGATCGCGATCTGCAGGATTTCAGTCAAATCCCGCATGTACTCCCCGAGGACGTTGATGAGCGTGAGGTTGCTCACGCTCATCGCAAACGTTGCGAGAATTCGGTCCTTTTGTTCCGCGTTGTCGTCGCTCATTTTCTCTGGCGCCCCAAGTCCCTCGGTGTCAATGAGCACGATCGCATCGCATTTGAGCTCCTTCACGAGCTCCTCCTCCAAGAAGAGCAGCCTCATGAAGAGACCCCGGGTGCAGCGGCCAACGGAGACGGCAAATTTGCAAGCGAAGAGGGCGTTCAGGAGCGTGGATTTCCCAGACGACTGCAACCCCAGTATGGAGATCACGAATACGCGGAGTGTTGGAAAGTTGCGGGAAATGTGTTGAAAGATGTCTGCCAACCACGCTCCGGGCATTTCGCTGGTGTCACCGTTGAGTAGTTCAATGGCATGGCCTTGGGTGAGCAACTCTCCATACAATTTTGGAAATGTTAATATGTCTTCATTTTTACTTTGACCCCCTTGTACTATCTCATAAATATGACCCAACTCACGAAAGAAATGCTCCAAACCAAGACACATATGGTCTAGTTCGTTCAAGTTATCATCAATATCCATTTTTATTTTATTCACAAATGTCTTGTCTTGACTCTTTTGAACTATCTGTCGTTGCAAGTCGTCAATTTTAGTTCCAACTTTTTGTCTAATGCACGAGGATTCTGCATTGGATAGGAGTGAGATATCCCTCTCAAGATGGGCCATGGCTTTTAGTCTTTCTGAAAGAGGCAGGCTCAAAACTGCCCCATAATTTGTCATCAACTGCTGGAGAATAGTGTTGTCTCTCCATAATGTAAAGAGATTTGCTTTTTGACCGGTTGTATGCATTTGAAAATACATAGCTTTTCTAATTTCTTTACACGTCTTCTGTCGAACGAAATCTACCACTCGTTGTGATTCGACACATTCAATCCCGTGTGCGAGAGACAGTGGGTCGCATATTTCGTCGCTTTCAAGCTTCCGGTTAAGCGTCATTTTTTTAGAAGGCATTTTTAGAATTTCTCTGAAAATGGAGCGCACCTTCTCCAGAGTAGCGTCCTTTGTCAGCGTTGATGTCTGAATGATGATTTCGTCCGCTTCGTCGCAGTCCGCTGAAGGATCGACAAGAAGGAAGAAGGATTCATCTTCAGAACGTGCATGTTTGCCAAACTCCTCACTTCTCTTTGCCAAGACGTTCTTTGTTCCTGGCATCATGAAAATCAGGTATGCTGAGGTGAACGGCTTCAGGAACTCGAGAGTTGTTGGGTGCTCGAGGGCATCGCCGTGGAGGTTCGCGAGGAGCACAATCTCCTGCTGCCCCTGCGAGTAAAACTTCTGCATGACAGATTCCCACAGGCTGGCGCTGCACGTCTCCTGTGTGAGCCACGTGAACTCCACCGTCCCGGCCAGGGTCAAGGGTGGCCCTCCCTGTGCTCCTGGTTCCCCACACGACGAGAACATGTTCTCCACGGCCATGAGCTGGTTGAGGATTGTGCTCTTACCACAAGGACCGTTGCCGAGTCTAACGGCCAGGATGAGTCTGAAAGGGCTGAGGAACAGGTGGTTCTCAGCAATGACGCCAGGTTTGGCCTCCCACTTAATCGTGTTGCCAGAAAGCAGGGGAAGCATCACCTTCAACTTGCCTGCAAGTTCCAGATCTGGCATCAGAAACGGGAGCGCCATTGGGAACTTGGTCATTATCTGCAGCATCTCTTGAACGACTGTGCAATCAGCAGAGCTGAGCACAGCAACGATGCAATCGAGTCGAGACAGGCAAGCTTTGTTCTTCTGTCGTGTTTGCTGAGCATTGCGCGCATTACCAATGTTAGTTGTAAAATTGGGACGTTTACTGGCATGGCCAATGACGGTTGCAGTTTGTCTTTGACCCAACCTACAGATTGCATCTGCTCGAAGAATATTGCCTCCCCACATTTTAAATGTCTGCATGATATATGGCAGTGCTTCATTCATGATTGATGATATTTGTTCAGAGGAAACATCAGGTTGCTTGATAATTCCACGCACCATCACGTACTCAGAAGGTGTGGTCATTGGCAAGGATTTGTCAAACACTGAGTGCCAATCTTCACGCACCAGCACAACCGCTTTCTTAACTTGCACACTGGAGGTAGTTGGTCGACGATCAACCTTCACATCGATTCCAACATCTCTCTGCATTTTACGTAATTCGGCTGATTCCTTCGCCTTGTTAAACTTCTGAATATTGTCCACAGAATCCTTGAATGTCTGCAGAGACCAAACCTCGCCGAATATTTTATCCATTTCTTGCCAATATATCAGAGCGTTTGCTTCTTTTAGTGATTTCTCCAAAGTGGCATCGTTGGCAATGGATTGTGCAAATAAGTCAATGAAATCTTGTGGGATTTCTTTCAGTGTAAGGATTTTCTGAAACGTGCTCAAAACACTTTCCAAACTTGAAAAGTCATTTGTCATTAGAGACACACTTTTGCATGGGAACTTATCTTGAAATTCCCTTGGAATGAATGTGTGATCCATGAGGTTCATCGTTTGAAGCACGTCGTAGTCCTCGATTACACGTCGAATGAGGAACTTGAACGAAGAATTGGTCCAGAGATCTTCCCATTGATTTTCTTGCAGCTCAGAGTTTGACAGCAGGTTCAGCACCCCGACAACTACCTTGGGCTCATTTGCCTCTTTGAGTTTGTCAAAAGCAAGCTGTAGCATGACCAGGTGATGATTATACTGTAATTTAGAGAGATGTTGAATCAGTGCGTAAAGCTGATGTTTCTCTATGCATTGAGCAATGGATGTGTTCAAGCTGGAATATTGAGAGTTACTAAAATCAATTCTACCAACATATTTCTTTATGACATCATAGGCATTAAAGCAATATGAGTCATTTTGATACATCTGTTTAAAAATTACAATCAGTGATTTTACATGAGTCGTTCCGTCTTGGTTTACAGAACTGACCACATAGTCATCTGCTGTTGCTAGAAATGCGTTGTATGTATCATGGCAATCACTCTCTTGCACACTTTGGATTTCACGAACAATATCTTCTGGGCATTCTGGGTCATCTGCAAGTGACTGCAAAGCATTGTTAACCCTTGTTATACTATCATCAGTGCACGGACCAGATGGCAACTGGAATTGCTGTATGATTGCTTTGGCCGACTTAACTTTGGCTAAGAACTTATCACGTGAACTTAACCACCCTTGCAGCCCAGTACTGATCAACTCACACTCTTGCAGCTCGAGACGGTCCTTGCCAAAACTGCAATCCACGTTTCCCCATCCGTGTTTCTCAAGAATACTGCTTATTTTAGGATTATCTCTTAATGCAAAATGTGTAACCATTGCAATAACATCCATGTCTACTCGGGAAAGACAACTGCGTACAATGTGCAGTGCATCGGTAAGCTTCTCATCGACATTATTCTCAAACGACTGCATCCTTAGGTGATTATAATTGTCCTCAGAATGATTAGCTGGATCCATGAGTTCCATGGTTTTCACTGCGTAAGTGGCTCTGTTGTGATAGATAGAACACTTCAGGGACTCTGGCGAAAGGTCGGACAAATCGGGCTCATTGATTTCAGAGGTTGCCGCTTTGTTGAAGAGATCAACAAGAATCATAATGTCCAGATGGTCTAGACATATGGCTTTCACTTCCTTGTCACGAAGGACAAACAATAAGGGCGCTTCGTGCTGGTTGGCAATGTCCAGCCTACCCACCACCCACTTTCCATTGGCACAGGCGAGTCGTTTCAAGTTGTCGCGAAGGCCGACTATGGATTCATATGCAGTATCCAATGCATCGATTGGGACAAAAAACATCCAGTGGGAGTCGCCACTCCAGAGGCACTCTAAAGATTCCATGTAGGAGGAGGCAATGTGTACATCTCCTATTTTCAATAATTCTACCAGGCGATGGAGGTCTTCAAGTTCGTTCGGCTGAAGCGGCAAAGTGATGTTGAAGCGTGAAGCCATGATCGTGTAAAACTGATTCTCCACTGTCGAGTCTGTGCTCACGATGGCACTGACAATCCCAAGGATGAGTGGAATATCAGCCTCCTGATAACACTTTTGGTGTTCTCTAGCCTTAATTGTAAGAGAGAAGTTGTCAGAGATGGAAGGTAGTGCAATTCCCACATCAATGTTATGCTCTTTCAGTGCATGACTGATTTTAAAGAGGCGATGGAATACTCCACTGGCAGGGCCACCCTTTGTCTGCAACAATATTTTAATGTTCAACTCTGTGTTCATCCATTCGTTCAACAATTCACAGTTGGTAAAGGTGCAGATTTCAGCCGCCATTTCAGTTGCATCTTTCTCATGAATTCCGTCAAGTTCGTGTTTTCCATCCATCACGAATTTGTCCACCTTTGTGTATATGTCAACTGCGCTGAACTGAGACATTTCATATTTTTCTATGATCTTGTGAAGCTCACTGGATGCGATCCCTGCCTGCTTATAGTCTTTCAAAGCCTTACAGGCACAAATAAAGAATGATTCTACTTTTCTGTTTAGTATCTTCTCGTATTGTGAAATGTCTTGAGAGAGTGGAGAGCTGGAGTCCGAGAGGACGCACTGGAGACGATGCTCTTTCTCAAGCACCCGTCTCTTAATGCATTCGGGCTGACGAGAATCCTGGAGGGAGATGAGCATGGCTCTGAAATCGCAAAGTAAAGTCTCGTTGATCTGCAAGTAGAGCTTCTCCACGTCAACGTCCAGGAACTGAGCAATGGGTACAAGCACCCAGCGTATCGGCACTCCCGTGATGTTTGCGTCACTGAACTTGTAATGTTGCTCATCGGCAACAGACACGTCTATATTTTCCACCAACTCAAACATCTCCTTGACCGTGGATGGCTGCCGCTTCATTGGCGGCTTGGAGTGAATGTCGATCTGCGTGCTGTAGTCAATCGCCTCGCTCGTGTCCAACCACTCGAGCTGAGCTTTCAGAGAGGCCGTTACTTTGCCAAAAGCGAGTTTCCCAAGCGCATTGCCGCTGATGCCGTCATCCGTTTTCGTCTCATTCCGCGTGACCAGTACGTGCGCGTTCACTTCTGCGCCCAAAATCACCCTGTACGCCACGTGTGTTGCTCTGATGCGTCCTTTCATCAGCTGGCTGTGTACATGCTCATCGATTTCCGTTTTAGCCCTTGGAAGCAAGGAGATTGAAAAGTTTTCCAAATTGTACTGACAGATTATTTTTTCTTCGTTCACACTTCTCACAGATGTATTGCTATAGTCTGCCAATCCTTCAACTTTAATGAGCCCACATAGCAGCTCCAAGCCCATGGAGCCTTGGGCTTTGACCATTTTCATTTGGTCTTCGGTTCCCTTGATGTGTTTTAAGCTGTACTCAAGCTTCTTGAGTGGTTGGGCAATGAGGTTGTCACATTTGAGTTGATTCTTGAACAGGTTTTGATGAGTTGTTTCAGAGCTATGACAATTCCAGAGCTCACCAAGTCCACTGACACCATTCTTTACAATCGGTAGAACTATGGTGACGTCTTCCATGTACACGTCACCATTCTTGGCAATATTTCCACTTTCCTGAAAAGATACAAACGTCTTCAGTGGTCAATTAACGTCAATAATCTTGACTTAAAGCTTTCGTGACTGCAGGAATTCATATTCTTTGGGTCTTTCGGTAAAGCGACGTAGAGAGAAAAAATATTATTATATTTATATTTTTCTATATACGTGGCTTCACCGAAAGACCCAAAGAATATAATTAGCGTAATATTAAGTTTAACAAGTGGTAATAGTAGCAGGGCTTTTGCAACCAATATTATCCACAATAGAGGGTATTTTGGGGATAAATCGCGTAAATATAAATGTGTGTTGGTAAACCCACCACAACCACCAGCTGACACAGCCAATCAGTGAGAGGTTTGTCACGGAAACAAAACGTGGTGCTAATTCGTTACTAGTTTAGCACTCACTGGTTGTGTTGGAGGGTAAACCCACAAAACACATTCGAGTAACCGTGACGTTTCACCAGGCATCACAACAACCAGCCTCTATGATGGATAACAAAATCATACAAATATACGGAGAGATAATACAAACAAAGACCTGTAATTACCTGTGATGGCTGCCCATCTGTTTGCTCTGCTGTGGTCTCCATGTCGAAACACCAATGGAGTTCTGTAACACCCAGAACGCCACAGGCAAGCTGAACGTTATTCGCATGGACATGGATCGGCACTCCGATGGGACCAACAATACATTTGACTTGTGGATGGATTGTGTACATATTATTATTTAGTTCTCAATATGTATTTTCAAGCAACCACAATCATTGACATGACGGCACAAACCCAACTATGCAATGCAAGATTATTAATAGGCATTATATTTACAGCCACACACCTGCTACGTCAGTACGAACCGCCATCAATATCACGTTATAACGTGGAATGCGTGCACCCAATCACCCACCCAACCACCCATTAACTCACCCACTCATTGACCAACTTACCTACTCACTCACTCACCCACCCACCCACTCACTAGCCCACCTACTCACTGATCAACTTACCTACTCACTCACCCACCCACTCACTCACCAACTTACTGAACAACTTACCCACTCACTCACTCACCTACTCACTCACCTCTCAGCCCACCTTCGATCCACCTTGGCACAGTGCATCGTTGTTGTGCATTTTAACAGCCACACATACAATTACTTCCTTGACCAAATCATTTCCCAGTGACCACTCACCTCGTGTTTAAGAGGAAGCAGGAGTGGGGCAAGCCGACATCGTCAGGCAGGTGGACATTGGGGTTCAGGCCGCTTGCAATCCACCTAAGAGTTTTACACAAGCCGCAGAGAAATTCTACGTTAGTCCAACAGATATTACATAATAATAATAGGAGCCGTAACAAAACGCTATTCTAAATGCATACTCAGAGCACTAAAATTATTCTTTGTTAAGTATTAATATGCCGAGGCGATGTGTTGCGAGGATGTTATTTAGTTTAATGTTCTCTAGGATCCAAAGGATAATTGTGGCTAAGTAAATTGCATTGACAGGAGGACAAATTGAAACGTTTGGAGTGATTTTAAATTAACAGTGGGCAGGGCTTCTGTGGGTTGTGGCAAGATATGTCGACGTTTGATTTGCGTATTTCGTCAACTTCTTTTTAATTCTGTTTAACACGAAGAAGGCTTTCGTGAACAATATCATCCTTAATACAATTTTTTTTTGTTAGATAGCGTAAAATATCTACAAGTGGCGTTAAGCCCGCCACCACCCGACACAGCCAATTAATACGATAGTTTTACATCGCACCAGGTAACTGGTTTTAGGCTGAGTCGATCTAGGGGAAGCCCAGAACCGGTTAAGATAATCGCTGTCACCGGTAATGTTGGTGGCCGTGAGTGGGAACGGAACTCGGGCCGCTGGATTTGTTCGCCAAGCGTATACGCTAACCGCTGCGCCACCGCTCCCCACATGTAAATAACATGTATGTACGTGTACACACACCACACGTAAATACTGAGCACAACACAAACAACTCCAAAAAACACAAATACGTACGGACACCAGCAAAAAAGTGTGCATGCGCTTTTGCACCCTCACTTATAGATACATCCATTCAAGTTACGGGCATTAAATATACAGCCATTAAAGATGCAGGCGTTAAATATACAGACATTAAATCTATATGGGTAGTGTTGAGTCTATGGGTAGTGTTGAGTTGATGGGTAGGGTGGAGTCTGTGGACAGTGTTGCGTCTATGGGTAGTGTTGAGTCTATGGGTAGGGTAGAGTCTATGGGTAGTGTTGAGTCTATGGGTAGTATTGAGTCTATGGGTAGTCGTGAGTCTATGGGTAGTGTAGAGTATATGGTGCAGTGTTGAGTCTATGGGCAATGTTGAGTCTATGATGCAGTGTTGAGTCTATGGGGAGTGTTGAGTCTATGGGTAGTGTTGAGTCTATGGGTAGTGTTGAGTCTATGGGTAGTGCTGAGTCTATGGGTGGTGTTGAGTCTGTGGACAGTGTTGAGTCGATGGGTAGTGTTGAGTCTATGGATAGTTTTATTTTGGTGGTGCCCATTAAGACGCTGTCTTTCCGACAGGCCTGTTCTTCACCTGAGGACGGCTGCTTGCGTTGTGGCCGAAACGTCGTGAGAATTATTTTATTCGTGAGAATTATTTAATTGATTTATTTTCATTATTTTATTATTTCCCTTCTACGTGACTTTACCGAAAGAACCAAGAAGATCTATGGATAGTGTTGAGTCTATGGGTAGTGTTGAGTCTAAGGGCAGTGTTGAGTCTATGGGTAGTGTTGAGTCTATAGCAGTATTGAGTCTATGGCAGTGTTGAGTCTATGGCAGTGTTGAGTCTATGGC
>JAAXLI020001309.1:60828-105351 GCA_014621495.2 Entosphenus tridentatus | reverse complement strand
GGTGTCAGTTTTGTACCAGTTAAAAGGGTAAAAACCTACTATTATATCATTTTTTGTTATATTATTTAACGAATACAAAGTCCCGAAACCAAGCGGTTGCTTCCGTTCCTGCTGTGTTGAAGGTGAGTCGGCTTCCACTGAGTTTGTGGATTGGACAGACTTCTAGGATGTGGTACATGATTTGCTGTACCCCACATGCACATAGGGGGCTTGCTTGTATGCCCCATCGGTGGAGGTTAGCGAGGCATGGGCCGTGACCATTCCTGAACCCGTTGAGAGTGTGCCATTCATTTCTGGGGAGGTTGAAACCAGGTGGTTTCTGTTGTTTTGGAGTAGCAATGAGGTACTTATTTGCCTGGTCCAGTGACTCCCATTCTTGTGTCCAGGTGAGATGTGTGTTGAAGTCGTGAGTGGCTGGGTCTTTCCAAATCGGCTTTCTTGAGGGGAGGCGTCATCTTCGGTGGGTTGAAGAGGTCCTCGTGGTGTGGAAGGTGTAGGGCGTCGTTGCGGACTTCTTAAATCATTTTGTGGGTTGTTGATAGTCTCCGGATATGTGGAGCAGGGGAGGGGGGTGATGTTTGCCAGGACAGGGAGCCAGGATAGCGTGTGGATCGTAGTGTACCAGTGATGCTGTGCATGGTGGTTTTTAGCTGCGTGTCGACTATCTGTGTGTGAAGACCAGACAAGTGTTCTGTTCCTGAGAGAATGAGAGTGGCTAGTGCTGAGGTACGGAGAGTGGTGGTAGTGGCGCCCCATGTTGAGCCAGCTAGTTTGGAGAGGAGGTTGTTCCTGGTTTTTACATTTGGCTACTGTTGTCTTCAGGTGCTTCTGGAAGGTGAGTGACCTGTCCAGGATCATCCCGAGGTATGTGGGGGTGGTTGTTCATCTGGATGTTGAGCTCTTTTTTGGGCTTTGCGTTGTAGATGTGGAATACACTGGACACCATTTTTGCAGGGCTTTGTTTGAATCGCCATGTGTTGCAGTATTATTCCAGTTTTGCTGTATCTTCGTTTAGGATCTGATCGAGACTGTCGAAGTTGGGAGCTTGCGTTGCCAGGCAGATGTCGTCACTGTATATTCATTTTTAGGAGTTTGTCTTGGGAGGTCATTTGTGTAGAGTGGGGGCCAGCACTGAGCCTTGAGGGATACCGTTGGTCTGTCTCTTCCATGTGCTCTTTGCCGCTCCGAGGTGAACTCTGAAACGTTTATTGCTCAGTAGTGTGATGAAAATTTAATTGCCCAGTCGGGGTGGGACTGTGACAGCTTCAGGAGGAGGCCAGTGTGCCAGACAGTGTCATAGACAGCTGTTAGGTCAAGGAAGACAGCTGCTGTTTTTAGGTTTTTCTGGAAGCCAATTTCGATGTAAGTGATGAGGGCTATAACCTGTTATGCTCTGCTGCGGCCCTTGCCGAAACCAGCCTGTTCCACACTGAGGACATTTTTAGTGGCAGGGGATATGCGATGGAGAACGAGGCATGAGGATTTTGTATGGGACTGATAGAGAGATTGGACGGTAGCTGGCTGCTAGTGTGGGGTCTTTTCCTGGTTTTGGTATGGCGATGACTTTTGCTGTCCGCCATTTATTTTGTATGGTGTTTGGAATTTACAACCGCGTTCTTAAACATGTGTCAGCCAGGTGAGAGCTCGGGCCCCAGGTGTTTAATTCATTAATTGTGACAATATGTTTGTTATATCCTGCTGCCTTGCCATTCTTTAGGCCCTGTATCACCTTCTGGAGTTCAGTGACCTCAAAGGGGTTGGGGCTGCTGTGCTTCTGGGGTTGTTTTCTTAGTTATCACTGGACCTTTCTTTCGTGAGTTTATCCAGGGGTGCCTTGGATATGGCAAGCAGGTGACTGGGGAATTGTTTGGGGCTGACGGGGGGGGGGGGTGTTTTTAGGTAAGGGGATTGAGCAGCTCCAAGGTGGTGTATTAAGCTCCAGCACTTCCTGATGGAGTGTGTCAAATCAAGCTCTGCTACGGTCTCTTCCAATTTGGAGCAGTGTACAGCATTTAGGGACTCGATGAGATGGTCTGCTATATCAGGGTCCCCTGATGCTTCATAATCTTTTAGAATGGTGGCACTCTCTTCGTCCAAGCATTGCATGTAGCTGAGGTAGCTACGGAGAACTGCCAAGCAGATGCCGTTGTATGCTTTGTCGACAGTTATATTTTGTAGTTGGATTGTTTGGATGCTGCGCTCCAGGGAATCGCTGTATTTTGTCAAATTGGCTTTCCGAAAGTTCCATCTCAGCTTTTTTTAGCCGTTGACTGTTGGGACACGCAGGGCCTGCATGATGAGTAGTGGGCGGTGTTGCCTGTGCGGGAAATCATAAAGGACAAGGCTCTGTGTGGAGAAGGGGGTACCATTGAGAAAGCTGACCCAGCACAGGTCGAGTGAATAGTTCCTGTGCCATCTGACTGAATGGAATGTCCTTCATTCTTTTGGGTGATGATGGAGACAGTAACATTCTACCTTCAGGTGTTATTCTCTATTCTTGCAATGTGAATAAAACGGATACATCTTGAATGAAGAATGTCATCAATGACAGAGAGACCATGCCTTGATGAGACTTCAGTGTTCCGAACAAAGTCATACGATTTTATACCAGGAGATGTAGCTGACAATGCATATGGAGGCTTGCAGCCTGTTTCAGTCAGACTGTAGTAGATGCCATGTCTCATCGCTACAAATACGCTTGGCATCACGGAAGTCTTGTATACTTTGATTTTGGTCGGTGTGCTAAGACAACACGGAGGCCACACTGTCATTGCTGGTATTATATGTATTACTATTATTTAGCTGTTGTTTACAATATTTATGTTATTCATTATATTTTAATTGTTATATGTAGTGTTAATCGTAATTATACTAATTAAGTTGATTCTCAACTGTTTTAATATGAAAACACCTCTATTAATACATCTGGTCCCCATGTGCTCCCCTCCTTCACCATAGTCCCACACACGGCACTTATACATTATATTGGTGAACGTTTTGATCAACACATGAAACAAACTTTGATTGACATGCTGTCGAGCTTGTCTCCCCTTTGGATGTTCTGCCATCATCCCTTCTATCAACATTTCCTGCCAAAATCCTATTTTTTAAAATGATAATTCAAAATTAAACATCCATTCGTGCTCACTGTCCTAGTGTAGTGACATATAATGGGTCACTACAGCGCCTAGCGCCAGTTACTGATGGAGAGGAGAACTGGGAGTATAGTAGCCCTCTCTGCCAGCAGGGAGTGATATGTCATGGAAAAGGGTCCCTAACGGGCATGGTTTTGGTGGCTGGCAGAGAGAGGGCATTTGAGGACGTAGCAGCCCGATTGGCTGGCAAGGGCACGTGACAGGACAGGGTAAGGATATGGGCCAAAGGTGACAGAAGGGACACGTGGTGTAGGGCCCAGAATCTTATTGGAAGGTCCAGAAGGGGACGTGGCCGAGGGCGGAGCCAGGCCACGCTGGGGGCATAACAGAGAGGTCCCGAGGTCCCATCGGGGCTGTCTGTTGGAATGGAATCCGCAGTGCTACGTCTTCTCCTCGGTCTCCGGTCGTCGTGCTCGGCATCGTGGGTCAGGCAGTGTGCCGACTGACCTAACCCGGTTATGTAGATACCCCGTGGTGGTTACCTGTTATGTAGTTATCCCGTTGTGGTTACGTTTATATAGTTACCCCGTTGTGGTTGTAGAATAAACATGTTGCCTCCTGAGTTAGGTGTGTCTCTCAGTGAACCCACTACATGAGGTTAAAAGAACATACAAACCATTATGTGAAAGTAGCTCAGTTTAACACGTAGGCTTTCGCGACCAATATTATTCATAATCAACGTTTTTGGGTTAGATCGCGTTATTTATAAATGTGTCGTAATCCTCCACCACCCGACACGGCCAATCAGCAAAAAAAGTGTCACGTTGACAAAAGACAAATAGTTCACTGCTTTAGCCCACTGGTGTGTTGAAGCGTGAAACTACAACATTTACAATTTTTTGAGTACGACGTTTCGCTGGTAATTGCATCCAGCATCATCGGGCAATTCGCCAGAATGGTGAGGCTCTGCTCTTGCTCCCGGTCTTAAATAGAGCAGCAGCAGGGTGACGTCATCATTTAACTAATCAGGTGCAACGATTTGAGGCGGAGGGGGGGTTATTGTAATTATATACTAGATTAGTAATCAGGCAATTGTTACGATGTTAGTTGTAGATTAGTAATCAGTTGTAATGTGTGTTATTGGAATTATATGCTACGTTAGTAATCAGTTAATTAGTGTTTGTTTCCCCTATAAGGAATTGTAATATGTATTATTTAATAATAATACGCTTCCAGGCCGCACTAAAGCTGTAGCTGTCTGAGCGGTTAAAGTTATTTATGTTTCTCTCAATTTCAATGGATTCTCTAATTAGTCTTTGCCAGTAGTAACTAGTTTCACACAATACTTCAACGTTATCAAAATCAATTGAGTGTCCCTGTTGGCAAGCATGTTCTGCCACTGCCGACAGTTGTGTTTGAGATAGTTTAATATTTCTCTGGTGTTATTTTAGTCTTATACTAATGTTACATCCCGTCTGTCCAATATAGCATCTGCCACATAAATAATTAATCCGATATACACCTTCTGTTGATAATTTAGGTAATTCGTGTTTAGTGGAAGTTACTAGTTTTAGAATTTTGTGTACTGTAAAACACGGGTTAATTTGTCAGTTACTCCTGAGATATATGGTATTTTAATTGTTTTAACAATCTGATCGCTTTCAGCATTGTTGCTTTGCGATCGTGATTTGGCATTTAGTGCTCTGTTAATCTCTCCTATTCCGGAGTAACCCCTGGTGAGAGGCCCCGGGCGGGTGTGGGGATACTCACAAGCCCCCAGCTGGGTACTGTTTAGTTGGAGTTTGTCCCAGGGGATGATACTTCAGTTCCCAGAAAGGAAAAATCTGACTGCTGTCTGTGCTTATGCACCAAACTGCAGTTCACAGTATTCGGCCTTCTTGGAGACGGTGGGTGCAGTTCTCTGCAGAGTGCTGCCTACCGACTCCACAGTCTTACTGGGTGACTGCCATGCTCATGTGGGAAACGATGGAGATACCTGGAGAGGTGTGATTGAGAGGAATGTCCCCTCTGATCTGAACCCGAATGGTGAGATGTTAATTGAATTCTGCGCCAGTAATGGAATGTCAATAGCAAACACCATGTTCGAACACACGGATATTTATAAGTGTACTTGGTACCAGAGCACCTTGGGCCGAAGGTCAATGATTGACTTTATAGTTATATGATCGGACCTATGACTGTATGACCATATGTTTTGGACACTCGGGTGAAAATTGTGGCAGAGCTGTCAACTCATCATCACCTGGTGGTAAGTTGGATCCGACGTATGGGGCACCGACCGGATAGACGTGGAAGGCCCAAACGAATAGTGCGGGTTTTCTGGGAATGTCAGGCTGAACACCCAGTACAAAAAGATTTCAACTTCCACCTCTGTGAAAATTTCTCCTACACCCCAGGGGAGGTCATGGACATTGAGTCCAAGTAGATAATGTTCAGGTCCTCGATTGTCGATGCAGATTTGAAAAGTTGTGGCCTGAAGGCAGTTGGTGCCTGTCATCGCGGCAACCATAGTGCCCACTGGTGGACACCAGTGATGAGGGAAGAATGTCAAGTTGAAGGAGGCTTTCTGAGCTATTCTCATGAAAAGATTTCCCGGACTCAATTGAGAGGTACTGGCTTGCCAAGAGGGCGGCAACGGTAGCAGTCGTTGAACCGAAAGCCCGAGCTTGTGAGGAATTTGGAGAGGCCTAGGAGAGGAACTACCAGGCAGCCTCAAAGATGTTCTGGCAAATCATCCGACACCTTAGGAGAGGGGTCGACGGGATGTGGCTCAGGCTGTTTTCAGCAAGGGCGGCGTAAATTTGACCTCAACTAAGGAGATAGTCGAGAGGTGGAAGGAACACTTTGAGGTGCTCCTAAAACCCGTGGACATGCCCTCCTCTCAGGAGGCAGCCCTGGAAGCAGGTGAGGGGGTCGGATCCATCACAGCTGCTGAAGTCACTGCGGTGGTCGAGGGCCTTTGTAGCGGCAAAGCTGCTGGGGTGGACAAAACATTATCAGAGCTGTGGGAGTGTCGTGGTTAACATGCCTCTTCGATATTGCATGGAATGAAGGTAACATACCTTTGGTTTGGCAAACTGGGGTTGTGGTTCCCATATTTAAGAAAGGGGACCAGAGGGTGTGCTCCAACTACAGAGGAATCACCTTCCTCAGCGTCCCAGGCAAAGCCTATGCCAGAGTGCTGGAGAGGAGGCTGTTTGCCTGGTGGTCGAGCCTCAAATTCAGGAGGAACAATGTGGATTCTGTCAGGGGCATGGAACAATCGGTCAGCTCTTTTCCCTCTCAGATATTTGAGGGGTTATGGGAGTATACTACTACAGTCTACCTCTGTTTTGTAGACTTGGAGAAGGCATATGACTTTGTTCCCCACAATGTCTTGTGGGAGGTGCTGCGGGAGTATGATGTACCAGTCCCACTTTTGTGCACTATCCGGTCCCTCTATTCCCCAAAGTGAGAGCTGTGTCCGTATTCTCAGTGTTAAAACAACGTTGTTCACCGTGGGTGTTGGACTCTGCCAAGGATGTGTCTTGTCTCCACTCCTGTTTATGATTTTCATGAACAAGATAAGGCACAGCCGAGGTATGGAAAGTATCCATGGAGGTGGCATCGCTGCTTTTTGCAGATGATGTTGTCTTCTTTGCCTCGTCAGTCTATGATCTCCAGCGTGTCAAGTGTGAAGCAGCAGTGATGAGAATCAGCACCTCCAAATCTGAGGTCATGGTTTACTCCTGGGAGATGGTGGATGTCTCTCTCCAGGTGAGGGGGGAACAATCGTCCTGAGTGGAGGAGTTTAAGTACCTTGGGGTCTCTTTCGCGAGTGATGATAATTGGGAGCGGGAGATCAGCCGGAATATCAGTGCAGTATTGTGGGCGCTGTACCGTTCCGTGGTAGTAAAGTGGGAGCTGAGTTCTCAAACAAAGCTCGCGGTTTACAAGTCGATCTATACTCCCACCCTCACCTTTAGTCATGAGCTTTGGGTAATGACTGAAAGGATGAGATTGCAGGTACAAGTTGCTGAAATGAGGGTTCTTTGCAGGGTTGCCGGGCTCACTCTTTGGGATCAAGTGAAGATCTTGACTTAAAGCTTTCGTGACTGCAGGAATTAATATTCTTGGGTTTTTCGGTAAAGTCACGAAGATAGGTTCAAAGAAAATAACAATAAAAACAAAAAAACAACGTTTCGATCGCAACACAAGCAATCGTCATCAGGAGAAAAAAGAGTGGGAAAGCTGCTGAGGCAGGCTGTTTTTAAAGGTTTGAAATGGGTGTAGCCCAAGGGTCATAAAGCAAGTGAGCAGAGCTAGTGATGTTACAGTGAGAAATTTGCATGTCAATGTAAGATCGCAGAGCCACCGCCCCATCGAGGACACGAGCGATGGTGGCTGTGTTATTGTGGCTGTGTTAGTGTCTCGATGCGATCTTACAATGACATGCAAACTTCTCCCTTTAAGATCACTAGCTCTGCTCACTTGCTTTATGACCCTTGGGCTACACCCATTTCAAACCTTTAAAAACGCCTGCCTCAGCAGCTTTTCTGCTCTTTTTTCTCCTGATGATTGCTTGTGTTGCGATCGAAACATCATAGTTTTTTTTGTTATTTTCTTTGAACCTATCTACGTGACTTTACCGAAAGACCCAAGAATATCAGGTGAGGAGTCTGGTAATCCGGAAGAGCCTCAGAGTTGAGCAGCTGCTCCTCCAGATTGAGAGAAGCCAGTTGAGGTGGTTCAGGAACCCGGTAAGAATGCTCCTCCGGTAGACTCCCACTGGAACTCTACCGGGCACGTCCCACTGGGCGAAGACCCCGGGGCTGGCCCAGGACACACTAGCGGGACTATGTCACTCTGCTGGCCTGGGAACACCTGGGAATTCTCCAGGAAGAGCTAGAGTCTGTCGCCAGGGAAAGGGATGTCTGGACCTCCCTACTCAGCATGCTGCCACCGCGATCCTCACCAGGACAATCAGATTGAGAAACGAAAGAATTAACTAATTTATTTTACCAGGTGTAAGGCCCCACTGAGCTGGTTAGCTCTTTTTCAGAAGTAACCTGTTTGTGATAGCTCAACGAAGTGGCTTATCAAGTGGAATTTTATAGCAGTCAAATACTCTCTAAACGCGTGGTGATGTTGATTCTAAATGTGGAGGGAAAAAAACGGAGGACCCGGAGAAAAATCCACGCGACCACGGGGAGAGAGACACACAAATTCCAAATATACAGCAGGCGTCAGGGTCGGGATCGAAACACTTTCCTCCTGAATATCAGGCGAGGTAGTTAACATCCCACCACCATGGCACTCTAAATTTGCTGATGCCTATGGCGTTTGAAAAAAAAGTGAGACCCTCATTTTTTCCATCAAAATTTTTCTAAAAACTAAACCTTTTAATGACAATTTTTGTTTCCACAGGCTGAACATGCCCTTACAGAAGACTACACCGTGTTTTCACGGAAATGTGCATTTTCTGAGGAATATCTCACAGAGCCTGTGAAACTTCCTGGTCTTCCAGAAACATATGAGAAGAGAATGGTGCTGCAACATATTATAAGTAAACTGATTTTTTTTATTGATTCTACATCTTATGTAAAGAATGTATTACACTTGTTCATGCTCACTAATACCACACATTCTTGGCAACTTTATGAAAACGGGCTTCAAATGAAAGAATACTTGTTATCAAGGCGTAGATCAAATTTAAAAGGATGTGACCTGAATTTCCACTTCACTAAAAGTACAAGGTGGGGTTTTTACAGTTCAAACGAATCCATAATAAAGGTTTTTTGGGTTAGATCGTGTAAATATAAATGTGTCGTTAAACCCGCAACCACCCGACACAGCCAATTAGTAAGGTGTGTCATGTAAACAGAGCATGCCAATTCGTTACAAGTACAGCACACGGGTGTGTTGGAAATCCAAGCCACAACATTTACAATCTGAGTACGACGTTTCGCCAGTAATTACAACCAGATTAATTAGGCGACAGTCAGATTTGGAGAGAAATCCACCTGTTTCATTCCTTAAATAAAGGCGTATATTTGATGCCAACACTTGTGCGCTCTTCTTGCGTGAAGTGGGGGGGATTCATTAGTTTAAACTAATTTGATGTATTCAGTCATCAGTATTATGAATTTAGTTAACATTTTTTTCTGTAGTAAGTAAAAGTAAAATTAAGGGCTATATTCAATGAAACTAAGGTTTGAATCGTGCATGGATTAGCTACATTCGTCTCTCCGTCAGGCTATACCCACCATGTAATGCCTGCATCTCAGCCACACTCGCCACAGCTGTGTCTCGCAGACAGCAATAGGCAGCAATGACCCTAAAATGGTGTGCGCTGTCACTATTATCATTCTGGTTAGCCCCCACTATGTGGGACAGCTCAGTGGCCGATGTGCAGTTGAAGCGCTCTACCATTCCATTTGTTTGCAAATGGCAGTAGATGGTATGCAGTCTCGTGATCTCCAGGTCCTCCCACAGTGATTCGAACAAGGCATCCTTAAACTGGGTGCCGTAATAGGCGATGAGCACCATGGGTAGTCCATAAGCACACACGCAGTGGCTCGTGGAAGCCTCAACAATAATCAGTGTGCTCTGCATCTTATGTGGTCAGAGGCATCAGCAAACCCCGCTACCATGAGATACTTTTCCCCCCATCAGTGGTAGTCGGAAGTAGTCCCATCAGATCCAGGTCAACAAGCTGATTCTTCTGGTTTACCCACATATATTTCAAGGACCTCTTGGTAATTATTGTATTTTTGACTTAACCACTGGTAGTCCAATTCGCCCTTGCGCCCAGGCTGATATGTCCTCTGACAGTTTCGGCCAATGTTACGTGTGTATGTGCCTGCCCCTGCTCCACCGCTGGCCATCGTACCCAATGAGGTGGTGCTGTTCGTGCATAAGGCACATCTGTTTTTGGCTGCACCCTTGGCTGGAATCCAGAGCACTCATGTCCCCCCGCCGTGTGTGCCATCTCCCACATCCCACCATCACACAGCATTAGTCAAAGGAAGTTCTCCAGCCCTGGCCCCACTCCCTGAAGCCCCGGATAGACCACCACCAGCTCCATGTTCCGATGCTCGTATTGGTATAGGCGATCCCCTATGGCCCTATTAGTCCTGAGGGATTCCTCTCTCATATTCTGCGCTGGTTCCACTGGCTCCTTGTTTGGACACGTGGTACTTTCACCACCACACACAGGCTCGGGTCTCTTGTTCAGCTCATTGAAGACGTCTCTCACAAACCGCTGCCAGATTACGTGGTAGGGTCCACCCATACCTTCTGCTTGAGGGTGGCAGCATATACGTATGGTTGTCGTGACAGAGCACTGGCTTTCCAGTGCATTTCCCCACGCGGTACTGCATCTGGAGGACATAGTCTTGAACCTTCACAAGCCACTGGGCTATATGCCCTCCGGGTTCCTGTACCGTGAACACCCATCATCCTCAACCTAGAATTACTTGTGTCAGTGTAGATACTTAATTCAAAGGAAACGTCAGGATAGGCTGCGGTGGCGATGTTGGTCAGTTGGCATTACAGTTGGGCAAATGCCCTCTAAATCTAAATTATCTCTAACATGCCTGGAACAATATCAAGAGATTGTGAGGGCGACGTCGCTAAATTCCTGAAAAAATCGTCTATAACAAGTGACGAGCCAGGCAGTGGCCCTTCTTCATTGCCTATACCACCCAATTTATGTATTATGAAGAAGGACATGCTGCCCGAAACTCGCTCATTATATGTTTTTCCTTTAAGGCCGTGTTATTGAGGAAGGTAAGATTTTTTAAAATGAATTTGTACATGTCCACCAATGCCATTCGACGTATTTAAGCATGTGTTGAGCACATGTGCAAAAATACAACCAAGAATAATAATTAATTAGTCACAAAGTGGCCATTATGTTTTATGTAAACTGGGCATCTGCTAAAAGTTGCAACGCTAAAAAAGGGGGAACAGTGAGAATACCTACCTTTTAGACTTTCCAGTTGTAATGAAGGACTCCTTCAAACGATGTCGCTCTCCGTGTCCTTTATTGGGTTCTTTCCTCGCACCCGCTGGTCCTCGCTCAGACCCTCGCCGTTTCCATCGCCGTGTGCCCCGCGCACGCTCCGTGTGGCTCTCGCCACGCCGTCACCGTCGCCCCTCCGTGTGCTCTCTCCTCACCCGGCCCCGGCCACACCGCCCTTCGGGTACCCCGCACACTCTGCAGGCTCTCTCTCTCCGTGCGATCCCGCACACTCCGCTGGCCTGGCCGCACCCCGCACACGCTGCCCCTCCGTGTGCGCCTATGACTCCTCAACCACGTGGCAATGGCGCCACTTCTCCTTCCACCGCCAGCGTGGCTCCCTCCGTGGTTCACTCTCTTCCCCTCTTCCCCCCTTCCGGCTCTCTCCCTATATCCCCCTCTCTCACGTGACCCAACTCCACCTTCCATCCTGTCTCTGCTTCCGCCCCCCCGTTCACCCCGCTCCCATTGGAGCGAGGTGAGCAGTGGCTCCTCCCACACGCTCCGCCTCTCAATACCCCGGCGCGTGTGAGCGGGCGCGGAGGCCAGCAACCACCCTGTTCTTGCTCGCATTACACGACCCCCCCCCCCTGATGAAAAAGCCAGCCGTCCTCGGCTGCAACAGAACAATAATGCGAGCAACACACGATACTCAGTTATAAAAAGACAATGGAGATTAGAGTAATAACAATTAACGAAAGGGAAGGGATTTAGAACGCGTGCGAGTCGCCGGCCCGTCCCGCACGGGGCCGCCCCCCCGCGCGGACTGTGGCCGCGACGGGGTTTTAGGAGCGGCAGGACTGGAACCGCCCGCCGCTGTTAGAGGCCCTTCACTCCTAGCATCCCGTTCCCCAAAAGGGCTCGTCATCGAGCCCTCCCGCAACTGCGTCCGAGGTGGGGTTGTAGGGGCAGCAGGGTCAAGTGTCCCCGTCGCCATGGTAGGCCCACCCGGAGCAAGAATCACCATGTCCGGCAGGATCACAGCCGGTCCGTCTACAGGAGGCACGACAGGCGCGCTTGCAGGTTGAACAGGCAAAGGCAGTGGCGTGTCAGTCGCGACAGACACCAGCAAGGCAACATTAGGAGATGACGCATGCATCCACGGGGCCACATAGGGTTTCAATCGGGACGTATGAACGTACCAACGCCGTGATCCGAACCGAACACACGCGGACTGCGGACTAGGAACCTCAATAAGCACCACCGGCCCCTGCCACGGCCTATGCAACTTAGGGGAGGTCCCCACCGGTACCTGTGGGCAGTGCAGCCAGGCCATGTCCCCCACTCGCCAGGGGGACTCACCATGCGAGCGTCGTGCACAACGTTCGTTCCGGGCCTGGGTCTTGGCAGTAGCCAATCGGGCCCCCTCCCGCGCCTCAGCCACGTGACGAATGGTGTCCCGAATATAATCGGGGAGAGGCTTAACAGGACCCTTCACCCCCGTGCCCAGCTGCACGTCCACCGGCGGCACGTTCTCACGGCCGTACATCAAAAAGAAAGGCGAGTACCCCGTCGACACATGTGGCATCATCCGGTACGCGGAGAGCACCCCAGGGATATGAAAATCCCAATCAGCCTGCTTTTCGCTAACCGTATGACAGAGCATTGTCGTTAGGGTCCGATTAAGATGTTCAACCACCCCATCCGTCTGCGAATGGTCCCCAGTGCAGCGCATACTTCAGCCAATAATTTATAAGAAAAATTTCGCCCTTGGTCCATAAGCAATCTTTCCGGTGCCCCTTTGTCCATTACATATCCGAACAGGAACGCTTCCATAATAGACGCCGCTGACTGATCGGCTAAGGGCCAGGCCATCGGCCAGCGGGAAAGATATTCCACTCCAACCAATAAAAATTTGTTACCCCGAGCGGACGGCGGAAAGGGTACCAAAATATCCAACGCCACTAATTCATTAATCCGTGACACCTGTATGGACTGCACTGGTGGAACATATGGGTGTTTAGGCGGTTTTCATCGGGCAAAGTCGGAGCACACCCGAATGTGCCCGACGACATCAGTCATCATGCCGTGCCAAAAATAATCCCGCTGTAATGTCAACAAGGTTTTCTGTACTCTGAGAAGTAACAACTTCTCAGAAAGCAGAATCCGAATCAATTCATATCGCAGCGACACCGGCACAACAAGACGCCAGCGATCGTGCACGCCTTCCCTCCACATCAACAAGCCATCCCAGAGAGCAGCTCCCGGTGTCCCATCAGACAACGGGCCACCGCTCACCTTTGCAGCCCGACCCCGCAAGGCCCCCAGCGAGTCATCCAGCAATTGCTCACGAACCCATACCGAACGTGGCAGATTCAAAACCCCATCAGCTGGCTCTGGACACGCGGGAGCCTCAGGCACCTCCACAGTGGACATCACCGGCCGCGGTGGCAGCGGAACCCGCGTGCACCTATTCGTGCCCGCAGTGCAAGCGCAAGGGGACCCCTTTCGGCAATCTAGAAAGTGCGTCCGCGTTCGCGTGATGCGATCCCTTCCGGTACTGAATTTCAAAAGAAAACTCCTGCAGGGTTTCCAACCATCGTACCAATTGGCCAGACAGTTGATCAACCCTCAGAGCATATTGCAGAGCAGAATGATCCGTGCGCACAATAAACGTACGACCGTATAGATACGGCCGGTATTGGTGAAGAAAATGTACTATGGCCAAGAGTTCCCGACGAGTAACACAGTAGCGGGTCTCCGCCGGAGACAGCACACGGCTTCCGTAAGCCACTACGCGTTCGACGCCGTCCCTAGATTGGGACAGGACGGCCCCAATCCCCGTGTCACTCGCGTCGGTATCAAGGATAAATGGCCGAGTAAAATCTGTATAGTCCAGCGTCGGTGCCGAAGCCAACCTATCGCGTAGGCCCTGAAATGCCATCTCCTCCGCTGGTCCCCAACTGAACCTCCGGCCATTTGCGTAAGGAGGTGTAATGGCCTCGCGATCGTGGTAAAGTCAGGTACGAACCTGCGGTAATAGGAAGCGAACCCGACGAAGCGACGCACGTCCCCCACTGAGGCCGGAGTCGGCCAGTTTTGGACGCACGCCGTCTTCTCCGGGTCCATGGCCACCCCATCCGAGCTGACTATATGGCCCAAATAGCGCACGGATTGCTGCAACAGGTGACACTTTTTAGGCATAAACTTCAAATTAGCGGAACGCATCCTCGCAAACACAGCGTCCAATCGCACCAGATGTTTCTCAAACGTGCGGCTGAAGACGATAACATCGTCCAAATATATCAGATACGTGTCCCACTGCAGACCAGTCAACACGAGTTCCATCAATCGCTGGAACATCGCCGGGGTGGTGTTCAAGCCCATGGGAAGACAATTAAATTTAAACAAGCCCTGTGGCGTACGGAAAGCCGTATTTTCCCTTGAGGACTCGTCCAGAGGAAGCTGCCAAAATCCCGATGAAAGATCGAGAGTAGAAAAAAATGTTGCCCCAGACAAGGCATCGAGGAAATCATCCATACGTGGCAGGGGGTACGCATCCGCAACCGACACTTTATTCAACCTGCGAAAATCGATACAAAACCGCAATTTCCCATCCTTTTTATTCACAAGGACCACTGGAGCATCCCACGAACTGTTGGACGGGGAAATAATGTCGGCAGCCAGCATATCCTCCACCGCGCCCCGTATATGATCCCGCTCCGATGGACTCAACCGATGCGGGTTCATCCGAATCGGAGCGGCATCCCCCGTATCAATATGGTGGGAGAGCAGAGTAGTGCATCCCAAATCGAAATCGTCCGAACTAAAAACGTCTGAATACTTTCCCAACAGCGTGCGAACCGCGGACCGTTGGTCCCCCGTTAAGGACACATTCTCCCGGCACAATTCTGCAATCCAGCGATTGTCCTGTGCTGGAAACCCCCATCGTCATGGGCCGTGAAAGCAGTTGTAGCATGAGCTAAAACCGCTCCGGCCGGCACACTAACATTCTCTGCGGTCCCATTCAACACTTGTAAAAACGGGGGTTGACCGGGCCGAACAATCGTCTGCGCCCCCACCAGCGTCAAGCCCCCCGTTATAGCCTTGGACGGTGACAACAACACACTTGCCGTCCTCTCGATTCCCGGGACTGGTTTCCGATAACGCAGCGGAATAAGCATTCGCGATCCAGGTGGAACATCAACCGATACCTCGGAGAGCGCCTGCACCTGGTGGTCAGGAACGGACTGGCCCCAGGGTGATGGCAAGAAGGCAATCTGGCGGCCCCCCGGTAATTGGATACAATTCTGATCCACCCAAATCTGAATGGGCATTTTCGCCAGGAAATCCGTTCACAACAAGCAGGGCACCACGAGGGACCTAGAAATCAACACCGTCCCAGATACCGAAATACCCCCAACCGCTATGCTGGCGTCCACCTGACCCACAATGCCCATACTTCCCCCATTCGCCGCTATGCACGAGTCATAAACCGGTCGCACCCACTCCGGAGGAATGGACAGGAGGTGAAATATAATGTCCGAGATAATAGTCGCGGACGCACCCGAGTCCACCAAAATACGCACGTCCACCCATTGGATGGAACCCGGCACAGTGGACGACCCAGTAGCGGCCACAACCACCCTCCGTGCCAATTTACGCCACTGCGTCAGCGAGCGACACGGCCCTTCCAGCGCTCCCCCGTTAGTAACATTATCTGGACCCCACGGCGAAAGTGATGCATGAGGTGACAGGCCTTGCTGGGTGTCTGATGCGTACCGACTTGCCTGTCGTGGTTGTTCTTGACTTGTCGCAGCCTTGGCAGGGGCCTCCTGCTGAAGCGGCGGGCGAGGGCGAGCCCAACACTCCCTGGCGAAGTGCCCCCGACAGCCGCAGCGGAAGCACAACAGGTCGGCCCATCGTCCAGCGCCCCCCCTGTCCTTGCGATCTCGCAACGGTGGCCCCGGCCGCAACTCCGCACCCCCGCGAGTAGGCGGCTGGGTCGCCGCCACCATCAACTCCGCAGGCCCCCTCTCGTCCCGCACGTACATGGCCTTGGACGGATCCCATCCCGTGGCACCGCCCTCGATCTTGGGGCTCCCCATCCAGGCTGTCACCTGCTTCCACCGGCGCAGGTTGAATTGCACGTCCAGGCACTTAGGGTCAGTTGTTCGTGGCCGCACACCGGCATGGGAATGCCCAAATCCCTGGACAACTCCAACATTTTTCCTAAAATCAAGGGCTCCAGCAAGTCAGGCTCCGTGTCCGGGTATGCGGCCATAGCCAATTCCAAGACGGCACCCCGGTAAGCCACAGGAGATTCCTCCGGAGCTCGTTGCCGTTGAATAAACCTGCGATGTGCATTGTCCGGGGGCTCATAAGCCTCTGCCATCTCTTCAAATACAGCCTTGAGCATAGTCTTCCTCGAGGCTTTAATGGAGCAGAAAAACCTGACCGATTCGTCATCCAGGAGCATCGGCAGGACTTCTAGAGCCTCCGCATCCGTCTATTTTGCAGAGCGGACTGCCGCCTCAAAGCGGCAGGTGAACGCACTCCAGTCGACGCCAATGGAGAATTCCTTGAGCATCGTCAGACGATGGCTGCGGGTCCCCGAGTCGCCATAATCCGCTGACGGTGTTCGACGCGGTCGCGACACGATAGCGTCTTCCCGCGTTGACAAGACGGCGGCTGCACGCGGCGACAAGATGGTGGCTTCCCGCGGAGAGAAGATGGCGGCTTCCCGCGGTGACAAGATGGCGGATTCCCGCGCTTCGTCCTCGGCCCCGCCCAAGATGGCTGCTTCCCGCGCTTCGTCCACGGCCCCACCCAAGATGGCAGCGTCTTGCCGCGTGGCGGAGAAGGCGGAAAGCGTCGCGTGGGCCCCAATGGCAGATGGCTCCCCGCTCGGCCGATCCGGCCTTGCCGTCGCCGTCACCAGGGCGCAAAGTTGTGTCAGCGTGGCCCGCAGCAACTCGAGTTGAGCCGTCACGTGCCGCCAGCCCTCCTCGGCGCCCATCAAAGCAGATGGCCGCGCCGCACCGATGATTTCTTGCACCCCCGGCGTGTCGCCCATCTGCACTTCGCCCCCTCCTTCCATCGTCGGGAACGCCGCCGCTGTTGGAAGCTCATCTTCATCGTCCGAGGATGGTGCAGGTACGATCTTCTTTTTAAGATGCTTAGACATCTTGGTTCACTTCTGACACCAGTGTAATAAAGGACTCCTTCACACGATGTCGCTCTCCGTGCCCTTTATTGGGTTCTTTCCTCGCACCCGCTGGTCCTCGCTCAGACCCTCGCCATCTCCGTCGCCGTGCGCCCCGCGCACGCTCCGTGTGGCTCTCGCCACGCCGTCACCGTCGCCCCTCCGTGTGCTCTCTCCTCACCTGGCCCCGGCCACACCGCCCTTCGGGTACCCCGCACACTCTGCTGGCTCTCTCTCTCTCTCCGTGCGATCCCGCACACTCCGCTGACCTGGCCGCACCCCGCACACGCTGCCCCTCCGTGTGCGCCTATGTCTCCTCAACCACGTGGCAATGGCACCACTTCTCCTTCCACCGCCAGCTTGGCTCCCTCCGTGGTTCACTCTCTTCCCCTCTTCCCCCCTTCCGGCTCTCTCCCTATATCCCCCTCTCTCACGTGACCCAACTCCACCTTCCATCCTGCCTCTGCCTCCGCCCCCCCGTTCACCCCGCTCCCATTGGAGCGAGGTGAGCAGTGCCTCCTCCCACACGCTCCGCCTCTCAATACCCCGGCGCGTGTGAGCGGAACGGAGGCCAGCAACCACCCTGTTCTTGCTCGCATTACACAGTCATAATATGAGTACTATATTTGTTATAATGCTAATACAGTATTACCTAAGGGAAGGAAATGCTGTTTTGTTACCATGTTTGCTGAAAACAGCACTGCTCAGTTCAATTCCAAGTACGTGAAATGACACTGACGACTGTCTACTAGGAGCCTCTTTATGTTGACACAACCAAAACACTAGGCCCGGGCTTCGTTCTTCTTCTCGAAGCTCGTCCTTTCCCTTGAACGTCCCCTCCCCTCGTGCTCTCCCCTTTTATCCTTCTCGAGCCCCCTTTCTCGAATCTTCCCTCACTAATTTTTTTCCTACAGATAATCCCCGGCCTTCTTCAATGGTTTCCAACCATCGCCTCCGGGTTCCACACAGTTTCCCGCTTTTTTACCGCTCAAACCTTTTCCTCCAATCTCTTCAAACTCTGCCTCCCAACAAATCATCGTGGAGACCTCTTTCCACCAATAGAAGGCCTTGGCCTACTTTTTGAATAATATTTTGCCTGCACATTGGCTTGGGGTGAGTGCTTCTTAATTTTGGTGAATACATAAGTACCGAAAACACTTAAAGGAAAAAAGGCACAGTGCCCTCCTCCAACATAAAATAAGTACATTTGTGTGACTCATCCCTGCAAGAGACATATAAAGCGGACTGTTGTAGCTTCAGTCCAATTTACTGTTCATCATGGTCTGCCTTGCTTTTGCCTTTGCAGAAACTGCTTCTGTGTTTGTCGTCAACTTTTGTCAGCTTAGCTGTCCATAAGCTCAGCAAGCAGCGATAGTAAACTGTATTCTTCAAAATAATTGATGAAATAACATTGTGTTTCGATTTAAAGCTTTCGTGACTGCAGGAATTCATCTTCTTGGTTCTTTCGGTAAAGTCACGTAGAATGGAAGTAATAAAATAAAAATAAAACATAATAAAATAATTCTCACGACGTTTCGGCCACAACGCAAGCAGCCGTCCTCAGGTGAAACCAGGTCTGTCGAGGCGACAGCGTCATTCAGTGCTAACTTATATTAATTGAAAGTAATTAACATTTTTTTATATTTTAAATGTTATTCATAGGCACCATCATGGGACCTCATGGTACCGCTGATGCATTGTAAATAAACTAAAATAAAAAAAATTCCCCCATAATTATATTTATTGTGCATGTTATTACAGTGGTGCACATTAAATATTGAATGTGACAAATGTACAAAATTATGTTTTTATATTCATATGAAAGGGGGTTGACAAGCAGCACAAACCACGCATTACGAATTACAGTGCAATGGAAACCCGTCTATACCGCACGTTTCAATAAAGTTTTTAATTAGAAAGTTTTAATAAAGTTTTGTTAAACCTCCTGGGTGTCTTCCCAAGCTCTGATACCCCTGTAGAAGGGGAAAAAGGGACAAGGGGAAGGAAAGGTGGTGGAGTGCCTACCTGTCCCTCATGAATGCCCTTAAGAAGCAATGTCCACTTGAGAAGAGGTAGTGAAGGGGTTTCATGTTTGGTGGGAAGCTTCCTTAGTTTTGCACTTAGATGCTCTGAAGCAGCAATTTTTGACAATTTGTTGGCCCATTTCTGCAGTGTTGGGGGAGCGTGGCCTTTTCCATTTGGCTACAATGGTGCGTTTAACCGTAATATTAAATACAAGTGGGTCATTTAAACAGTTAGAAATGTATGACCACAATATTGTGCAAAATTAACTGATTGTTCTAGTTTATATAGAAAATAAATTGCCAATAGTTACAATAAATATTACCGAACACCCGCACCACCATGATCAAAGTATACTGAAATATGAGTATATATGTAAGATGATTCTTGTATATTAACGTTAATAATCTTTGCTTATGTTTACATCCTACATTTAGACATGTATACTTGTGTTTTTCCTTCCATTCAGATGGAAAAACTATTCCTTGCTGTACAGAGAAAAAATTGCTTCCTACACATCTCAAAAGAGCAACAGATGTGGAAAGGGATTTGCTGTGTCTCGGACCTTCCTCCCTTCATGACTACGTTGTCTATGTAGTTCAAACGGAACACCGCACGTAAGTAACACCATACAACGTTGTTAATCGAATGTGATGTTAGGAACTTCATGGCTATTTGAACAGTTGTGTTTGTTAATTATTTGTAATAAAGGACTTCGCCGACACACTGCTGGGTCTCCGTCTCTCTTTATTCTCGTTGACGCTCGCACTCCGCTGGTCCCGACAGCGGACTGGCTGCTCCTCGCGTATGCCCCGCACGCGCCCTTCCGTCAGTCGCACCGCTCCCCGCTCCCGCACACCGTTGGCCGACGGTGTGCTCGAAGCTCCTCCAGCCACGTGGCTGATGGCGCGGGTACCCTCCGGCCACCCAACGTGGTCCAGCTTCGTGACTCCACCAACTGACCAGGAGCCCTTCCTGGATCCCACCTATATTCCCTTCACCACGTGATCCTGTCTCCTCCCTCTCACCACGCCCTTCACCGAACCTTCCAGATCCCGACCTCCGCATAGCGCCTTGTTGGCTCCGCCCTTAGGTTCCGCCCCTGCTCTCCTCGCATGCGATTGGACCGGAGGTGAGCGGCGGACCTTCACATACGCCCCCATACTGGGCCCCGCCCCCAATACCCTGGGCCGTATGATTGGCCCAGAGCCGAGCAGCGAAACCCTGCTTACGCTCGCATTACATATTCATACCTTCAAATTCACATTGACGTGGACCTTTTATTGTACAAATTATCACGTTACAGGACATATCAAAAGAAATCCCAAAATGTTTTTCTCAATGCATTTACACATTTTAGATATAATATATCGTACAAAAGGTATAAACGTATTCAAGACTAAAATCCCGTTTGCAAAGGAAGTAAACAAATAAAAAGATAAACCATTGCATAATGACTAAGCGTTCAGAGTACAGCATAGAAATTGTGCATGTTAATTTATGTATACAGTACATTCGTAAAAAAATGGAGACTAAAATAAGGCATACTTTAAACAATTTAGCATAGATTTGATTCGAATGCAAATATATGTAGTGGGTTCAATTTAGGCGCACACACTTCTTGGGAGGCAACGCTCATTTACTAATGAACACAACGGTTACTCAACAGTTACTCTTACTCTACACATAGGGTGGTGACCACCGACCTACCCTAGCTAACACACACTTGTCTCTTAGCTCCTCCAGCATGACCCAGCCAGGTGGCTACTGGCAGTCCGCTCACTGTAGGCCTTCTCTTCTTGGCATCTTCACGAGGCGTCTTCATTCTTCGCAGGAACAGCCCCGAACCTCCTGAGGAGGCTGCTTATAAGGGGCTCGGCGTGCCCGGGCCCCACCCAGGCCACGCCTCCCTTCGAGCACCCTCTCGAGGCTCCTGCTGTCCACGTGCCCCCCCCCCCCCCCCCCCGAGGGCACCCTGGACCCCTGGCCCCCACTTGGATCCGGTCACGTGTCCAGCACTGGCCCCGACGTCATTTCCGCCTCCAGCCGGGATGACGTCATGTGTGTGTGTCGACCCACGTGGTAGTAACGCTCCTGGCACAGTGACGTCATACGTGTGCGTATGTACCATTACATATACAATCAGCCACGATCTACCCACTGCTGGATGAAGAACTCCCTAAGCTGTCACAAAATGCAACAATGCATCCAACTCATTCAAACAAGCTGATTTGCACTGTTGGCTCAATACCTTCCACCCACTTCGCTTACCAACACCGGGGTGGTCATGGCCGCAGTCTGTGTGCATCTCACAGCTGTGGCGCTGCTCCACGAATTTCGTCCGACCTGTCCTGGCCATTGCCTGGCCATCGCCTGAGTGCCCCTTATAGGGGTGTCTGCTGTTGGCCTGTGGTCCATGGTTATTGTGCCCTGCTGGGCATTGCTGCTGGGCTGTCACACTCCGCCGCACGTCGTGTTCCCGGGGAACTGTGCATTTGCACAGGTACCCTGTTGGTACCCGCCAGCTGCCTCTGACTGCACAGCAATCGCTGGACGCAAATTCTGCGTGCCGCTGCTCTCCGCTTGTTGTTAGGATCTTGGACGTTACCTGTGCGCTGCTGTTTACTGCTATGGCTGGTTGCTCTAGGGCCTCTCTGCTAGGGCTGCGTCTGACATCACAATCCGAATACGTTAGCCTGTCGCTGGTCTGCAAATCTTTTAATATTTTTAGAGGGCTGTCCAATGGTCGATGTGGGCCTGTCCGGAACAGCCTAGCTACCCCACCCACCAACCTGATCAACCACGCCGATCAGTGCTTTTGCCACCGCCCTAGTCCGCAACAGAGTCCGAGGTCCCCCTGATGGGTGGGGGGGCGCTGCTGATTGTCACTCCCATGTCGTAAAAGCACTTCTACCATCCTTCCCCCACCTTCATCACCAAACCCCGGTCAAAAACATCAAAATTCGAAACTCAACACACGTTGACAGCATCCTAAAATTTATATCGGCATACTCTAAATCCAATCAGCCATACGACGAGTTGCGATCATTCATGGCATTTTTGCTGATGAGAAGCTCAACCTGCTTGCACTGTTCAAAGCCTGGATGAAGGCCGTGATCCTGAGGCGATCACTAAAGACACCGCCCCAGCCAGTCAGTTACATGCTGCACGCTCCGGATCGTACTTGGCCAATCGAGTGGCAGATATGGTGGTCTTGCCACCGTATATCGCAACGACCTGGGCGTTTCAACTCGTAGTATTCCAAAAACACCAACTGATTTTCGGACAACGAGTCGTAAAGATTTAGTTCACCGTCAGATAAAAAATACTCCGGTTCATAAACATCTATTGCCACTCTGCAGTCTCTCAAGCAGGCTTTCTGGATGAACTCTCAGACAATAAAACTGTTTATATGTTGGCGACTTAAACATGTCAGGAAAGAACCCAGATATACCAGACCAGAAGCTCATGAACATTCTACTCGACAAGGGCATCACCTTCCTCAAAGGCAGGACCCACACATCTGGCCTTAAATCTACTCAATGTCATCTATGAACGTGCTATGATCAGCTGCTTGTCTGCAAAATGTGTAGTGGGCACCCGGACTGGGGTTACCAATGTCTTGTGGCCATGTCCTACAGAAATATAAAATATCAATCTCCACAACATTTACAATTCGAAAGGAAAGCTGTCTCTGGTGTGGACCAATCAGTTTCAAGAACAATGCATATATTAAACTTGATTTGGAGCTTTCGTGACTGCAGGAACGTTTTGGTTATTTCAGTAAAGTCACGTAGAATAAAAGAAATAATAGAACACGACTTTTCGATTGCAACACAAGCAATCATCATCAGGTACGAATGAATGAGAAAAAAACCTAAACTCAGAAATATAATGCAGTACAACTCAGAATCGGCTAACATAACAGTCGGGTGTTGAGTCGGCTAACATAACAGTGTTGTATTCCATTATTTTCTTTATTTTCCTTCTACGTGACTTTACCAAAAGAACCAAAAAGTAATGCATTTATTATCAGAGTATGTTTTTCCTTTGCATTCTGACCACAAGTATTGTGTTTAATGCAGACATGATTCCTTGTAAAAAAGGTTTCAGTTTTGTTGCCAGAAAAAAGGGGAAAAATCTATTCTCATATATTTTGGTACTGACAAAGGTCCCATGATGATTTACCATTCGAGTTCGACGTTTTCGCTCGTGATTACAACTAACTTCACAACGCACATCCATTTCACACGAAGCAGCTAGAAACTACCTTTGAGCTTATCTTCTCATTGGCATGCCATCTTTATTATGTGCGTATCATCTATCCACTGCAGTGGAAGGTATCTACATAGGACTCCACTCATAAATATTGCCTGGTCTTGGTTAGCCGTTAATGTTGTAAGTGCGAATTGAAATGGGTGAGGTTTAAGACTCTGTTTGATGGAGGTGTTCTTGTTACCTGAGAGAAAGTAGCAGGCTCACTTTCATCATCTACAAAATCTCACACCCGAGAATGAGGAGGCTTACTGCAGCCTGCACTCAGAAGTTTAGAAACCCTTGCAGCACTGCAAGGATGAGTGGTGGTAGCAAGTTTCTGAGAAGGAAACTGGCTCATCAGCGGCATGCAATCAAACGTAACTATTTAGTTCCATCGTTAAAAGTAGCCTTCAGCAGTACACCCTATTCTATATCGAAAACAAATATTTGGTGATCCCATCTCTGACAACCAGGAAGAAGTTTAAAAATATGCTGAGCATTTCTGAGATCTTGGGCATAGTGCCATTCTAGCTTAAGTAACATAGTCTTGACCATGCTATGGCTGTGGAGCCTCAAGTATTGGAGGAAGTACCCACCCCTGTGAGTGGCTGGCTGATGTGCTAGGCACCGAGATGCAAAGAGCGATCCAGAGCCTTGAAACTAGGTAAGGCACAGATGATGTCTCAAATGTAATTCTGAGGTAGGGTGACATATGCAGGCTTTCTTGTATGGGGAATTATTGGAATTCAACATCCCACTGATCTCTAGATTTGAAGCTTTCGTGACTGCAAGGATTCATATTCTTAGTTTTTTTCGGTAAAGTCACGTAGGTAAAAAATTTAAATTAAAATTAATAAAAGTAAAATAAAATCAAAATCACGACGTTTCGGAGGCAACACAAGCTTAGAGTACTTACTTCTTACTTGAAACAGCAATCATGCTGTGACAGTTCCACCTGAAGACGGAAGCTTGTGTTGCCTCCGAAACGTCGTGATTTTAATTTAATTTAATTTTACTTTAATTAATTTTAATTTTTTACCAATGTGACTTTACCGAAAAAAACCTAAGAATATGAATCCCACTGATCTGTTGTCAAGAGGATGCAGGGTAGGTAGCTGGAAATCCTGGTGTTGGGTTACCTTAAGCCGGCTAACTGGCCACTCTTTTATCTTCGGAGCTGGAGTAGCGGTTACTTAACGTCAGGACATATCTTGCTGTGGGAATGAACTGTGGAAAGAACCTACATAAACATACCTCGGCATCGCGCTCGACAGGGAACTTATAACTGGTCGAGAACATCTCCGGAAGATGAGCACTGAGGTGAAATCAAGGACTGACATTATCCACATCCAGAGGCAGCTGCTTTATTATTTTGGACTTATATACTTTGCAGTCGACGATTGCGCACACTTGTGTGGAATCGCAGCACATACAAAGAATCCTGAGTGTGCAGGCAAACACTTAATCGATCAGCGATATCAACAAAGGAGTGTGGCAGGGCCATTGTAATACCTTGAACTGCCAATTCACGATGCTCAAAACGCTGACCACAAAGTACCATCTTCAATGAGATAGTGATAGGAATTGATGGATACACAAGTGATCAACAGTGATCTTATCAGTGACCTAACCAATCCCCTTCCGTGTCTTCTAACTTCATCATAAACTCTAAATGATGGTAAATCACATTAGGACATTGCACGGTCAAGGCACTCATTTTTTTATATACAAGTGGACTGGAATAAATAATTCCACCTGCAAAACAAGGAACACATAGTCAAGACCATTGAACGGCGACACTAAAGCAATTCATAAATTTACAACCAATGTCATTGAATGGATCTCGGTATTATTCTCCGTAACCTGTAATTTGCCATACAATACAGCACTGTTTTTATCTAGGTTGTATAAATGTTGAAGCGAATATATTAACGTGTTATGTAAATATAACTAAGGTGATGAACGACAATCAGCATATACTTGCAAAATGTTTCAAAATGAGCAACTTATGGCGTTTTCTGTGCCATTCCACTTCTGCATGTTCTTCCATTTGTCACTGCATAATGATTTCAGGATTTTAGACATACCCAGAAGATCTATGTCAGACCTGAACGACCAAGCAGAACACATAGAAGAACTACACATCAAACCTCCTTTAACTTTGAAAAATCTCGGACTAAATGGCCCAGCCATCACATGGATAACCAAAGGTAATTAGCACATACTTTAATCTTAATAACAAACAAGTCAGTGTATCTAAATATTGTGGGTTTAAAGAGGTATATCTTAAAATTGGCGAGTTTCCAGCTAATTTTATGTAGATCCCATCAGTTCATATTCATGCATGGTTGTTCCAGCTGTTGGAAAACTTGCCAAGTACCTGCATTACATTCCTGATTTACCTTTGGTAACAGGTATAAATTAATGTCTGACTAGATGCTGATCTGTATGTACAGTAACATAAGAAAATGAAACCTCTTAATTTCAATGGTTTTAGTTGTGGCACTCCTGATGATATATATTTTAAAAAATGTGATCACAATATTCTTGATAGCCTGGTTTCATGGGCGTTATATCAGGACAAACGGCACCCTATGGTCTCTCTTTAAGTTAACTGGTTGCATCGGTTTGTTCAAGGTCGAGCGAGAAGGCAAACTAGTAGGCAGTCTGCTGCCTGCTCCTTCAGAATGCTTTTGAGCAGTGAAGAACCTCTGCATTTAATTCGCTTTGTTATTAAAATATGTATCATTGCTGTACAAGTGACAGAAGTGGAGACTTCTGTGAAAATGGTATTGCCCTTTTGGTGTGTACAGAGTGTGATGTGCACAGCAGGTAGGGGTATGAGTCTGTTGATTTGTATTACACAGATGTGGCTAGTTTATCACCTTATACAGAGAGTCTGATGTTCAGAAAGCAGAGGCTGTCTTCTGTTATTGAGCAAGGGAATGTAATTGATTGATGTAAAAGGTCAGATTTGGTGCCTGTTTAGTTTTGGAAGATGTATTGTTCTAAAATTTCTTACAAACATGTTCGCATATCTAGGGCCCATGTTGTGTGCCGATGGTCACACGACTGGTCTGGATGTAGTGGCATCTGCTGAAGGTGAAATTAATGAGGGTGAGCATGAGTTTTGCTAAACTCAACAATGTTGTAGTTGATGGGATCTGTTTAGTCGGGGTGGTAAAGAAATGTGTAAGCGACTGTAAGCCGTCATTATTGGGAATTATGATGTACAGGGACGTATGTCTATTGTGAAAACAATACGTTCAGGAAATGTGAATCTAATATTCTTCCAGCGTGGGAGAAAATGGTTTAACTCTGAAAAACTACAGGCATATACTATTGGGCAGCCTGGATTGATTGATTTATGTACTCTTGATAGGAAATAGAAAGTTGGTGTTTTGAGGGTTTGTATTATGACATTTTTTCCAGGCTCAGGTAGGGCACCCTTCCTAATCAGTGACTGCAAAGTGTATTTGACTGCTTGTTAGTGGCTCACTGTAAAGCCATGGTTGATTTCGCATTCAAGTAAAGTGGCATTCAGTTGTCTGAAAAATCCCTTCCTATAAAGATGTGCCCACTGGAAAACCAATGGGCTCCCTTTAGAGACAAGTTGTATAACAATGTCATAAGGTGCCTTGAGAGTTCTGATAGCTTCTGTCTGAGCACAGGCGAGGTTGAATGTTGGCTTATGTCTTTATTGGATGAGGTGGAAGCTCTGACATTCCAGATGGTGACAGATTTGATTATGGCAAAAAAAATTCAGACTTGAACTGCCCCTATCGTGGGAAGGTATGATTTACTGAATGCTATAAGGCTAAGCTATTTTTGCACTGTTGTCCATAATTTTTTCACCAACTCTCAGCCAATTAGAATCTGAATATATATTAATACTGCAGGAATTTGATGAGCTATAGAGCATGTTTTTTCTACAAATGTCCGGTAGTTAATAACATTCAAAGTCAGAAAAGGGTTCACTTTTAGTTTGTGGTCACTGATTCAGTGCCAAGGAACTATGACATATGGGTTCACCAAGACTGAGGGCGTTCACATATGCTCTATAATACCCTAGAGAAAGCTCTTGAGGGAACAGTTCTGTGCTGGAATGCTCCAGAATATTCAACATTATTCCAGCTCATTACAAATGTTTTCGACTTTTCACATGAATTCAGATTTTTTGGAAAGTTAAGTATTGTTCCAGCTTGTTTTAGAATATTCCCCCAAAAATCTTTGAAATCCATAGAGTGAAACTGTATTTATTGCGACCATTCTAAACACCCTAAACTTAGCTAAAATGTCATGAGTATGTATAATTCAACAACAATCAACAGTGTGCCCCAATAATAATACATATTTGCAAAAATGACTGCTCCCATATATCCTGGTGTCGCTGTCAATTGCCTGGGTGAGAACATATTACCATGGCGAAGTCCTTTCCATTTTTTTATGTATGTGTTTTTCTTAGTGCAGTCTTAGTCAAGTTCTCGTTTTTTCAATGGTTTTTGTAAGTCTATATTTTAAGACCGTGCTTTCCTGAAAATTTGGATAACTGCATATCCATTTCTACTGAAATTAATTATTCATCATTTTCTACAAAAGTCAGGAATAATGTTACTTGAAATGTATTTGTATTAGGATCTGATTAATAGCATGTTAATGGAAGAAAACCTTATATATAGCGTTACAGTTGTTTGTACAATGTTTGGTTATTTAGTTTCCAAGGACATTCAATTTTTCATCCAGTCAATAGTAGTGGTTACTTTCTCAAGTGTGAGCATTATTAAATGTATTTGAATAATCATTGCTTTCATAAGTAACTATATAGCCAAGTGATGAATGTTTACTGTAAAAGTGTTGCCATAACAAAATGCATTTGCATGTTTACCCACAGAGAAAACTGGAGTTTACATAGAGAAATCAAAGACAGAACCTTCCAAAGTGAAAATTTTGGATATTGAAAGTGGGAAAAGTCAAGAATATGACATTGATATACTTGCTTCTCAGTAAGTATATATTATGTTCAGTGTTAATGTTTTCACATTAATTGTAAAAAAAAGTGTGGTTCGGTTTTAAATTAACAATAACATTTCTCATTCCAATTATAGCAGTGGAAATGATGTTGAGTTTTGTGTATTCTGAAAATATTCTCTATAGGAGGATGGTTTTCAAAAAACTTAAATTTGCCATTTGATCCTCTTTCATTCATTAAAGGGGTGATTGAAAAGGTAGCACAACCACTCCTACGAACGATGCTAATGTCATCCGGCAGGATGAGCCAACTACCTTAATAGAGTTGGGTTGTGGTTTCCTATGGCAATTAAATAATTTTGAAAGACCTCAATTCCATGAATATATTGTGCAGGCAATGCGATCATTTGACATCTCAGCTTGCAGTTGAATTGAATGATTTATCATCAATGGCATCATCTTCATCCTTTATATGACAAACACCAACATAAGCATCTTAATGATGCATTATGCATTATTAACCTTGATCATAATAATATCTCAGACATCTGGGAATTGATTGTGCTATTTTGTTTAATGTTAATTAAATGCCTATTTTTTTGTCATCACCTAATAAGATGCATAAGTAGAGACATGTTACACATTTAATTATGTTATTCACAAATGAAGGATCACTTGTGTAGTGACATAAAATCGGTCACGTAGCAGCATAGCGCTGGCTGCTGGCAGGGAAGGGGATCTGCAGCTTACAGTAACTCTGACAGCAGGTCACGTGATAGACCAGAGAGGGATCTAGGGGAAAGGTTATGGAAGGGGCACATCGAGAACCCGCTAGAAGGTTCCAGAAAGGGGCATGGCCGGAGCCAGGCCACACTGACAGTATAAAAGGGGCCCCTGGAGGGGACTTCGTGGCTGTCGTGTGGAATGGAATCCCCGTCGTGCTGCTGGAGTCTTCACCATCATCTCTGTCTTCACCATTTCGGCGTCGCCAGTCAGGCAGTCTACCAGCTGTCCTGACTGGGAACTGCAGTTACAAAGTGTTACGGTCAGGCCGTGTTAATAAACAAGAGTGCCTCCTACTCTGAGCGTCTCTGAGTAAGTCACTCCACTTGTGTAATGTAGTAAACCGGCAGGAGACGAGTGAACGGGGCAGCACTCTTCTTTATTATAACACTCACGTAACACAGCCACTGTACAGCCAACCCTAGGCGTACCTAACACCGTTACGTAACTCAGACACTATACAGCCTACACTAGGCATGCCTAACACTGTTACATAACACAGCCTACACTGACTACACTTTAAGGAAGGCTACCCGACCCGTCCTAGCTAGGGTACGGGTCCCGACCACTGGCCCATCAACCCGGCCCTGATAAGGACGTCGGGCTGATGAGTACCCAGGGTCCCACCACTGGGCCACACAGAGACCCGGCCCTGACAAGGGCAGCGGGGCTAGGGGTCCCAGGGTCCTAGGAGGCTTCTCCGGCTTCTTTCTTCGCTGGTGTAAAACTAACTCGAGCGTTCCCGCGCGTCGCCTTATATAGGCGTCTGTGCCCCGAGGGCGGGGCTAGTGCGGACCGCGATGTAGACACCCACATGCGGACCGTGATGTAGGCACCCGTATGCGGACCGGGATGTAAGCACCCGCCACGCGATGACTCGCTATACGCCGGCGCTTACCACCCCTACATCACCCCCCACCACATAGCTCACAGCCGGCCCGGCTGTAAAACCCCCCTAAGCAAAACTATGCATTCTCGACAATCAACAAAACACCGTGCGCCCCGTAATAACAAAGCAACAATTAATAAACGCAACGCAACAAGAACATGAACAGTGACAACGAATACCCCCGAACGCCCCAATAAATAACCCAACCCCTCAACACCCGCAAAGAAGAACGCATATACAATGTTAACGAGAGAGAAAAAAAAATAAACATATGTACACAACCGACGTTCCGCCGTCCCGTGACTCACAATTGCGACCCGACGCAACCAGACCCCCCCCCCGTCACGAGAAGCGGCGTGATTTAGCGCGAGTCCGCTTGGCCGGCCCGTCATACGGCACCGGCCGAGTTTGTCCGACCGGCAGCCCCGGCAGTCGAGGAGGGCCTTGACCGGGCTCCCCGGATCCGCAGTTGCTGAGGGGATCCGACTGCCGGTGGTCAGCGGCCGTCAATTCCGAGACACCTGGAAGCGGGTCAGGCAGAGACATGTGAGGATCAGGTGGTGACGTCTCACTTCCCGAGTCAACGGACACATCACATGCTCGGCCATTTTGACATGAAGGAAGGATGTGGCGCCATAAATGGTTTCAGTCGGGAGGGGTGAACATACCAACAACGCTTCCCCCACTTAATCTGAACACACTGGGGCCGCGCAACCCGCAGAATCTCGACTGGTCCCCGCCATGGCCTCAACAGTTTCGGGGACGTTGCCAACGGAGCCTGCGGACAGTGCAACCAGGCCTTATCGCCCGGTTTCCACTCGTGTGTGTACGTCCGCTGTGCACGCAACCGCTCGTTCGCCACCTGGCGAGACCTCGAGTTGAGTGTCGCCGCTTCCCGTGCCTCGACCAACCGAGCAATATAAAATTTGATGTGCTCAGCCAATTTGGACTTAGCACGGGGTTCAGAAATCCCCAACTGGGCATCCACGGGCGGATCAGCCTCCCAGCCGTACATGAGAAAGAAAGGAGAATATCCTGTCGCCGCGTGGGGAGCCATCCTATAAGCGGCGAGGACACCTGGAATCTTTAAATCCCAATCCCCCTGAGCTTCGCATACCTGATGGCACAACATCGACACAATCGTCCTATGGAGCCGCTCCACCATCCCGTCTGTCTGCGGGTGGTACGGGGAGGTACGCACCTTTTTAGTACCCAAAAGGTCGCACACTTCACGCAATAGAACACCTGAGAAATTCCTTCCCTGGTCGGTCAGCAACCGTTCCGGGGCACCTTTGTCCAACACATAGCCCTGGACAAAGGCCTCGGCCACGGCCGCCGCCGATTGGTTGACAAGTGGCCAAGCCATGGGCCATCGAGTGAAATATTCGACGCCAACCAGCAGGTACTTGCTACCCCTAGGTGTCACCGGGAAGGGTCCCAAAATGTCCAGCGCAACAAGTTCATTGATGCGCGAGACCTGAATGGATTGCAATGGTGGATTAGCCGCAATGGGCGGCGGTTTTCGTTGGGCACACTGCACACACCCTTTAAGTATGGTGGACACATCGCTCCCCATGCCCGGCCAATAGTAATCACGCTGGAGCAAAGCAAACGTTTTGTGAAACCCCAAATGTAACAGACGTTCATGAGCGGCCAGAACAACCTTACCCCGCATAACAGATGGCACGACAAGCCTATGGCGTAGGGACGTACCGTCCCATTTCATAAGGAGGCCCTGTTTGATTAGCCATGAGTCGACGCCAACTGCACCCTCCCTGGAGCAATCCGCCTTGTGGCGCAGTGCGAGAAGGGAGGCGTCGGCCATTTGGAGGCGGCTCCACTCAACGAGAGACACCGAGAGTAACGAGTCCCCGCCCGTCGGAGAGAATGGAACGTCGGATCGTGGCGCATCGGCCGCGGCGAGCAGAGCTGCCGGGAGTCCCGCAATTTGAGGTTTACAACGGCCCGATCCCAAAAGACATGCACATTCCGCACGTGGTGACAATCGCGACAGGGCATCCGCGTTGGTATGGCGCACCCCCTTACAGTAAGTAGTCGTGAATTGGTAGTCCTGGAGGACCTCCAACCAGCGGGATAACTGTCCCGAAGGCTGGGCGACGCGCAACGCATATTGAAGCGCCGCATGGTCCGTACGGACAGTAAAGTGTCGGCCGTAGAGGTATGGTCGAAATTGTTGGATAAAAACGACGATAGCCAGTAACTCGCGACGGGACACACAGTAGCGCTGTTCTGCCGGTGACAACACCCTGCTACCGTAGGCGACGACGCGTTTGACACCCCCGACCACCTGGGAGAGTACTGCACCAATGCCCGTGTTACTAGCGTCCGTGTCAAGCAAGAACGGCTTATCGAAATCAGGGTAACACAGGGGCGCAGCACCCACCAAGGCGTCCCTAAGGGAGCAGAAGGCGGCCTCCTCCTCCGGTCCCCAACGAAACTTAACTCCTTTCGCCATCAAAGCATGCAGGGGTTTGGCAATGGTGGCCAACTGTTCGACAAACCGGCGGTAATAGGAGGCAAACCCAATAAAACTGCGGACCTCGCCGACAGAAGTGGGCGTTGGCCAAGAACTGACACACTGCATCTTAGCGGGATCAGTGGAGATCCCCGAACGGCTGACGATATGGCCCAAATACCGTACAGATTCCCGAAGCAAGTGGCATTTCTGCGGTTTAAACTTTAATTTAGCGGACCGCATCCTGAGGAACACTGCCCTCAACCGTTGGAGGTGCTCCTCGAACGTTCTACTGAAAATGATGACGTCGTCCAGGTAAATTAAACAGGTGTCCCACTGAAGGCCCGACAAAACCAATTCCATTAACCTCTGAAATGTGGCGGCGGCGGAATGGAGTCCCATCGGTAACCGATTGAATTCAAATAGGCCGACAGGTGTGCGAAACGCAGTTTTGGGCTTCGACACCTCGTCAAGGGGTAGTTGCCAGAATCCCGAGAGCAGGTCTAATGTCGAAAAATATCGTGCCCCCTCTAAAGCATCCAGGGATTCGTCCATTCTGGGGAGCGGATATGCGTCAGCCACAGAGATCTTATTAAGGCGACGGAAATCAACGCAAAAGCGCAGGGAGCCATCGTGTTTCTTCACAAGCACGATGGGGGCCCCCCATGGACTGGATGAGGGCGAAATTATGTCGGCAGACAGCATGTCATTGACGGCCGATTGCACATGCTCTTTCTTGGCCGGGCTTAGCCGGAATGGATTTTGCCGAATGGGGGCCGCGTCACCCGTGTCAATGTGGTGATGTAAAAGGTCAGTGCACTCAATGTCATATTTATGCTTGCTAAAAACGTCCGAAAATTCAAGTAACAGGCCGCGCAATGCCCCCCACTGCGAACTAGACAGGTCACAGGATCCGGCACACAGCGAGTCCAACCACTCTCCATCACTCTCTGATTGAAGATGCGGAGCAGGAGCAGAATCAACTTGTGCAATCAGCTGGTCACCCACAGGCACTGGTGCCGCATGAGCAAGCACGGTACCCTGTGGAATGACAGCTGCTCGCGACCCCGCATTTAAAACCACAACGAAAGGGTCTCTGTCTCCCCGCACCACCGTCTGAGCCACCGCCAAATCCAAACCCCTGACAGCTGCGTTAGACGGACCCAACAGTACACCCTGCTCCATCGAACCCACTTCAAAAGGCTTCCGCAACCGTAGGGGTACCAGCATTTGCGATCCCGGGGGTACGCGCACTGTCTGGGTAACCATCGCTCGCACCGTCGCACAAACAGTGCGTAATTTGGTAGGGACAGACAAAAATGCTATGCAGCGGCCTGAGGGAAGCTCGATGCAACGATGGTCAATGAGTATCTTAATGGGCATTTTAGCCAGAAAATCCGTTCCCAACAAGCAAGGAACTGCGAGAGAAGAAGAGACCAAAATAGGTCCCGATAATTTAATATCCCCGATGCAAATAGCCGCCCGGATCTGACCCACAATACCCAAGGATCCCCCATTCGCCGCATAACATGGAACGTCTACCGGGAGTAAGGGTCGACATTGAATAGGTATAATGTTATAGATAAGGTCGGAAATGAAAGTTGCCGACGCCCCTGTGTCAATCAAAACCCGCACTTCAACCCCGTCAATCGACCCAGTAACTACGGACGAACCGGCAGATGCAGCTACGACCCTATGGGCCAGCTCAGACCACTGACCCGGTCTGAGTTCCCGTACGAACCCCCCTCCCCGCACTGAACCATTACCCAACTCGCGCAACCCGACAGCCGTGGAACGGCGACCCGTGTGTAATGTGTGAGTGGGCCGAGCATGTGTAGTGCCGCGACTTGCCGGGGGCTGTTGGGACGACTTGGGGCCTTGGGCGTCGTCCGGACGAGGTCCCGTGGTGCCTCGACGTGGAGCCCGGCACCCGGACGCGACGTGGCCTCGAAGGCCGCAGTTGTAACACCTGACGAGAGCCGTCGCTGCTTTCAGTTGCTCCAGCTTACGGGGCGATCGCAGGGGCGACCGAGCACCAGACCTCCAGTCCTCTGATCGTGCCGTGGTGAAGGCCTCCTCTTGGCATAGAGCGTCTTGGGGTTCGCAGGGCGGCGAAGCTGATGCGGGAATGGAGGCTGATGCACAGACAACAGGTCGCTTACACTTGAGGACTTCGTGCGCATGGTTACTCGTAGCAACCCGCAACGAGCATATGTCCACCTCGTCAGCCGCGTTTATAGGAACCCCCAAGTCCTGTGCCAACGCCAGAAGCTGTTCTGTGACCATCACGTCTTTGCCCTCCTCGTCCATTCGAGGAAAGGCGGCATCGGCCAAAGCCAGAAGTGCAGTGCGGTAGGCGAGAGGAGTTTCCGCATCACCTTTCTGGCGAGCGTAGAATTGGTGGCGGCAGGCCGACGGTGGTCCATAGACTCTGGCCATGAGACGGAGCGCGGCCTGAAGTGTAGAGCGCCCAGACCTCAGAGTCGACCGGAAGGTGGCGAGAGCGTCGTCGTCCAGAGTCGCCGGAAGCGCACGTAACGCCGTGGCGTCGGACCACCCCGACATTTATTGGTGAGCGAGGAACCTCCGTTGGAAGGCTCCCCAGTCACCCCCCTCAGCTTGGAAGACCGTCAACGGCGGTAGTCGCTGTTGAAGCGCCTGCTCCTCCTCCGATTGCTGAAGGTCCCTTGCAGCGCCATCGCACCTGGCAGCCGTGGCCCCTTCCATAGGCTGGTCCCGGCAACACCTGGCGCGCACCGATGACGTGGGAGGTGGCACGTGGAAGTCGTCGCCCACGTGGTGCTCCTGGTTCCCACCAGTCAACGAGCGAGGCGGGAAAATGGCGCCAATTTCAGTGTCCATGGCGGGAAGCTGATTTTGGCGCCAATCCTTGGTGAGCGGAGCGGTGCTGGAGCGAGCCGGCGCTTGGCGCCAATTCTCCTCCCGCTCAGCAGTCCTCCCTCCTCCCGAAGCCGTGATCTCCGCCAAAATGAAAGCTGCGGCGAGCAGCAACTCAGCCAGGCGAGAGTGTGCGTCCTGGAGTCCGTCTTGTAACTGGAGCGGTGTGTCGGCCGTCCGCGACGGGAGCTGCAGCGTCGGCATCTCCTCTGCTTCTCCATCTGAAGCTTGGTGAGCCGGCCCCTCCTGGTCGTCCTCCTGTCCTCGGTCGTGAGTACGAACAGTCTTCCTGGTATCCATCACGTGAAGACTGTTTCACTTCTGACGCCAGTTGTAATGTAGTAAACCGGCAAGAGACGAGTGAACGGGGCAGCACTCTTCTTTATTATAACACTCACGTAACACAGCCACTGTACAGCCTACCCTAGGCGTGCCTAACATTGTTACGTAACACAGCCTACACTGGCTACACTTTAAGGAAGGCTACCCGACCCGTCCTAGCTAGGGTACGGGTCCCGACCACTGGCCCATCAACCCGGCCCTGATAAGGACGTCGGGCTGATGAGTACCCAGGGTCCCACCACTGGGCCACACAGAGACCCGGCCCTGACAAGGGCAGCGGGGCTAGGGGTCCCAGGGTCCTAGGAGGCTTCTCCGGCTTCTTTCTTCGCTGGTGTAAAACTAACTCGAGCGCTCCCGCGCGTCGCCTTATATAGGCCTCTGTGCCCCGAGGGCGGGGCTAGTGCGGACCGCGATGTAGACACCCACATGCGGACCGTGATGTAGGCACCCGTATGCGGACCGGGATGTAAGCACCCGCCACGCGATGACTCGCTACACGCCGGCGCTTACCACCCCTACACTTGTATAAAGCATATAGGAGTTTTGAATTTATTTAATGGGAAGATGTGCATTGTCTAATGTAACTGTGTCAACAAGCTTGGCATGCAACTGACTAATACCCAAACAGGTAGACACTGAGATTGGCCATTGATTTGCCTTCTACAAGTATCGTCTTCTCTCTTATCATGTGTACTCTGAACCTCCTGTCACGTGGAAGTAGTTCAGTGACATCATCACTCACCTTGGCAGGACTCCAGGCATATTCACTAGGAGGCCACTGTGCAAGACTGTGTTGTAGGCTGCTGTCAGATCCAGAAAGCTGTCCCTCTGTTCAGGTTCTTTCTTTTAACGTACTTATCACCGGAACTTGGTCACAAATACTGCAGCCTCCTTGGAAGTCACTCTGGTTGACACTCGAGGTGTCTTCCACCCCTGATATGAATTAATGTTGCATATATTTTGCACCGTACGTAGCCAACTGTGCTAATCAGAGGAAGCCACTGAGCTACTCCGAGTCGATGAATCCGACTCGAAAATGTCGAACTAGATTTGGTGAAATTCATATTTTTAGTTGCCTCCTTCAATCTGACACGACCATTGATTAGATGGTCTGCTACGTCTGGGTCACCAGGTGACTCGTACTACTCAATTAGCGTTGTGAAATCTGTATCGAGGTACGGAGTGTAGACTGGATGATGACCACGCGTGGAATGGCTGAATATGTTGCTTTGTAGTTAACATTCTGGAGATCAGCTTTAGCCTTCTACTGGGGATGTGTCATGTTAGGATCGCCACGATGTTCTATTGCAAGACCTCACTTTCTTCCAGCTTGACTTGCGGAAATTCCACCTCTTTTTCTTTGAACAGCTGATCACTGAAAATTGACGACCAATGTGGATGAGTGATGATCAATGCTGCTTGTATGACAAGTTCTCAAACTTTATACAATGCCGGCTGTGGATGACCACCGAGTGAACTTAGACAACACAGGTCGAGAGAGCAGTCACATCCCAATATGGCTGCGTGGAAAGTGGCATTTTGCTTGGTATCTTGGTAGAGGGTGAAGTAGTTCATAGAAGCCAATATCACTTGCTGATGCCCATCAGTATCTGGATCTGAAAAACACCAGTCTGTGTGGTAGATGGTGAAGTCTCCAATGTAGGTGATTGTGTGGGTCAGGCTTGGCAAAAGTTATCAATAAATACTGGGGGCTTGTGGACATTCACAACTTGATAGCCACCTATTTGTATGTGTTCACAGACATTGATAGACAATAGCTAAGTGGCATCTGTGATTTCAGATTGGACTATGTAAAACGATGATGTGTAGTACGAGGCACATGAAAACCAAGTCGCACGTGTTGACGTGGTATTGGCTGGACTCGTCAGTAATGGCTAGACTCCTCAGTTGTGATATGCATCTCTTATAGGCGAACAATGTTGATGGCATTTTGGACTTGGCTGCTGACAGACTCTCGACGTTGGATTGTTGACTGAGAGTGTAGGTTGCACAACTTAAGAGCCTCAAGTCGCAGTGTGACTTAGATTCGCGGAGATGAAGCTTGCAACTCTTCAAATCAATGTATTAGTTAAACTAAACTAATTTAAGCTCGAGATAAAAAAAACTGGCCAGGTAGAAGAGCTATTTCTAGATTTATCCATCACTAATTAGATATGTATCAGGAAATATTGTACCAAGCCATTATTTTAGATAGATCTGCTTTGAAGAATATATCATTCATTGTACGTAATTTGTTTTACAGGCTGTCGAACTACCAGGAAAAAACATCTTCAGTGCATTCTGTATTAGTACGACATCCTGTTGAAGCAATAATGGTAAATACAACTTGAAGTGTAATAACAGGAATACGCGTTATTGTTAATTTATTGTAATATAATAGCACTATAATATGACTGATACAACCTTACTTTGAACAAGTCCTCCAGTCAATTCCAATGTAATGTAAATATTATTCATTGTTCAAAATGGCAACCGTACCCTTCTTTAATATTTTTTTCTAAATTATACACCACAAAATGTCTAAAATTACCTTGTATTCATACTATTGCAGATACACCCGACTATTAATTAATTAATTATCTGGCAACAAAACTGATAAAAGGGTAAAACAATAACAATAATATTTTGCTACTGGCAAAGGAGGTTCCATTGGTGTAAATGCTTGCCCGAGCTTTCATACTCTGATGGTGCATTGTCTTTGAGTTGTGCGACTTTTGGTGTCAACTGGTCCAACACCATGGGAGACTAGGCTCTAAGAAAAGCTGTCTCGGGTGTGGACCAATCAACTTCAAGGACAGTGCATACATTATCAGAGTTGTGTTTTTTGTTTGCATTCCGACCGCAGGTATTGTGGTCAATGCAAACATGACTCCTTGTAAAATAGGTGTCAGTTTTGTTGCCAGATAAAAGGGTAAAAAACAATTAGCATATTTTGCTACTGGTAATGGAGGTTCCAATGGTGTAAATTCTTACCCCGAGCTCTCATACTCTGATGGTGCATTTTCTTTGAGTTGTACGCCTTTTGGCGTCATCTGGTCCAACTCCATGTGAGACTAGGCTCTATGAAAAGCTATCTCGGGTGTGGACCAATCTATTTCAAGGACAGTGCATACATTATCAGAGTTTTGTGTTTTGTTTGCATTCCGACCGCAGGTATTGTGGTGAATGCAAACACGACTCCTTATAAAAAAAAGGTGTCAGTTTTGTTGCCAGATAAAGGGTAAAAAAACCCAATTATCATGATACTAGGGTTTTCACCTTTTTTCTGGCAATAAAACAGGTGTTAAGATGTTAAAACACCAAACTGAAATCTTTTACAAGAAATCTGCATTAACTACAATGCATTCTGACCACAAGCATTGTGGTTAATGCAGACATGATTCCTTGTAAAAGGTTTCAGTTTGGTGTTTATTTTGCTAAAAATTATAGTTGCACATTTTAATAATATTGGCACAATCTTCTTAGAGACATTGGTCCATATGTAGTTTTATGTAAACAATGGCACATATTCCATTGTTTGAAAAATAACTAGGAATTTAAATAAGTTATGCATTACTTTATTCTTCATAGATTTAGAATATACGTTAAACGTGTATGTGTCAGTTGTAATAATCAATAGTTACAATATTATAATATATGATATACATTGATATATTTCTTTTATTCTAGGTTCTATTTGATAACAGTGGCTCAATGGCTTCAGAATCAGATTGGGATAAAACCATTACCAGTATTGACGTGATTAGACAATTGTTCCATGCATTTGCAAACCGAAGTATGGCCTACGACTTCCATCATATCGTGGGCTTGACAACATTTGGAAACGGAGTTGAAGTCGTTGGAAAATTTGTTGAAGTGCTGGAAAATTTCAAAGTAAGTATATTTACTGATAACCAACGTTGCACTGTAACGATCACGTAATTTTAAAATTGTTAAATTAGCATATAGATATGGAAATACGCTAAAATGAATTATCCAAATGATTAATGCTTTGTTTTTAAAGCTTTTACACTTTGTTGGTTACAAAACGAAAAACATAATTAATACGAGTTTATTTTCCAACATCAGACTTAATTTGCATTATGTGTGTGTGTGTTGTGGCACTCGACCGAAATCTATTGCTTTGGAGGTAAGGATTTGTGAATTATGCAGATGTGTGCTGCAGTATGGCGAGGAGGTGGCAGTATGGTAAATTTGTCTGTGGGCGATTTTTTTTCTGTAATCCACTTACATGTTTGGGGGTTTTTTCACGAACAAGTTGTCTCCTTGGTTCTCCAGGCAGCTCTGGGATTTTGGGTCGCTCTTCTACTTGGTAAAGCTGGGAGCAACGTGTCCCAACTTTGTTCAAGTTGTATGCCTCACACTGCCCCCACTCTGCTAAATGAAAATTATTCTGAGGGTTTAAATATCGGGGCATTCGGGTCCACTGACCTAAAAAGGTAGCTGCAAAATTAATTAAAAAAATGCACACGCCACTGAGTTGTAGGCGAAGACAAAGAGTGCTTAATGCAACTAAAGCAATGATGATGACGATCATATTGATGCAGATGATGACAGCGATGATTATGATTGTGAGCCTGATGGAGATATACATTGGAAGTGGAAATCTATAAAAAGAAAGGACACACAAAGGTGTCATTGCATCACTTCATATAGAACTTGCATATCAGATTGATCGGCTGTTATCATTTGCTGGCATATTATGATTTGAGGATTATACTACACTTCAGTAAAGTTGTGATCTGTAACCTGGCAATTTAAATAATAATGTTTCGACTGTCTCCATAACAGTAATCCAGTCAGACCCATTCAACACTTAATTGGCTTTCACGACCACTATTATCCATAATAGAGGTTTTTGGGGTTATATCGCGTAAATATAAATGTGTCGTCAAATCCGCCACCACCCAAAACAGTCAATTAGTAATATTTACCACGTAAACAGAACGTGTCAATTAGTTACTAGTTCAGCACTAACCAGTTGTGTTGGAGAGTAAACCCACAACAATATTTGCAATTCGAGTAAGGTGACGTTTCGCCGGTAATTACAACCAGCATCAGGCGACAGACAGAGCTGTAGAGAAATTGCCCTCTGTGAGCAGACAACAACAGGTATTGCGATTTCTTGCACCCAGAAATGGCAGGATTTACAAGCACGGCGTGCACCCCACAATGTATGTTGATTACCTTATGAATTTATATGAATAAATTAACGCCCCCCGCCCCCCTCTGGTCTTGGCACCTGATTGGTTAACAAGTGACGACATCACATTCATCACTCCTCTATATCAGACTGAAGTAGGAGGAGAATTTCTGCACAACTCTGGACGTCGCCTGATGATGCTGCTTGTTGTTGTTGTGATGTAATTACTAGCGAAACGTCACGGCTACTTGAATTGTAAATGTTGTTGTGGCTTTACTCTCCAACACAACCGGTTAGTGTTGGACTAGTTACGAATGGTAGATGTCGTTGTGGATTTACTCTCCAACACACAACCGGTTAGTGCTGAACTAGTAACTAATTGACACGTTCTGTTTACGTGGTAAATATTACTAATTTATTAATAATGTTCAAAATTTGATATTTATTAAACGAAGATTTACATAACATCAGATGACTTCCACATACTAATTAACTTGTCTATATTTTTGTTGTTATTTTAGGATTGTGTGGATTCCTTAAAACCACTGATGGATACAAGACTATATGATGCATTAGGCAAGGCAGTTGAATTATTAATGGACATACACACGGAGTTCCCGAAATGTAAGCTACGAATTCTATGTCTGACGGATGGACAAGACGTGGGGTAAGTTTTCTTCTTGTAATTATATTTAATGTATTCAATTAAATTATGAACACGCTGCTGCACACTGCTGGAAGAACCTAATTGGCTGTGTCGGATGGTGGCAGGTTTAATGAAACATTTATATTTACAAGATCTAACCCCAATTTTTTTTTATGAATGAAGATGTCCTTCCTATGTAGGGCTGTATGTGTTTAGTTATATATTTTGTTAATTTATATGTAGAAGAGCCAATTGTACTGACTATGGGTCGTAATGTGTTGCCGATTTTATGAACCTTTGGTAGCCCATACAATCTCGGTGGTTTTGAGGCCCTTGGCTTAATTCGGTATTGCTCATTCTTAGGGATTAATTAATTTGCAATGATTGCAGTAGTCTTACGTTCTAAAGTATTAGTTGTATCTCGTTACATTTTAATGAAGGTACTTTCGTCTAGTAAATCTTTAATTTTATTATCATAATCGGCTCGTGACATCACTATTTAATCGGAGCTCTCTTAAGGCTTTTGCTTCGTTCGAGCTAATATTTACTTTTGGTACTATTCTAAATTATTTTGGCAACCTCGTGTTTAGTCATCTCTGCCTCATTATGTGGAAGTAGTCTTACTGCTGATTCAAAAACAAATTCAGAACATCTTGTGAATGTGATTAAAGATATCAAACTTAACCCTAACAACAGCAGTTCATATTGTGGAGGTACGTGCTATGATTACAGCAGTGTATACTGCTGTGGAGGTAGCTGCTATGATTACAACAGTGGATAATGACTGTGGTGGTACCTGCTATGACTACAGCAGTGCACACTGTTGTGGTGGTACCTGCTATGATTACAGCAGTGCATTTTGTGGTGGTACATGCAATGATCACAGCAGTGCATATTGTGGTGGTATGTGCTATGATTACAGCAGTGTATATTGTGGTGGTGACTACTATGACTACAGCAGTGCATACTGACTGTGGTCGTGCCTGCTATGATGACAGCAGTACACACTGTGGTGGTACCTGCTATGATGATATCAGTACATACTGTGGTGGTGGTACCTGCTATGATAACAGCAGTACATGCTGACTGTGGTATCTTCTATGATGAGAGCAGTACATATCGAGTGTGGTGGTACCTGCTATGATGACAGCAGTACATACTGTGGTGGTCATACCTGCTATGATGACAGCAGTATATACTGTGGTGGTGGTACCTGCTATGATGACAGCAGTACATACTGTGGTGGTACCTGTTATGATGATAGCAGTACATACTGTAGTGATATCTGCTCTGATGAGAGCAGTACATACTGAGTGTGGTGGTACCTGCTATGATGAGAGCAGTACATACCGAGTGTGGTGGTTCCTGCTATGACAGCAGTATATACTGTGGTGGTACCTGCTATGATGACAGCAGTACATACTGACTGTGGTGGTACCTGCTATGATGACAGCAGTACATACTGTGGTGGCGGTATCTGCTATGATGACAGCAGTACATACTGTGGTGGTGGTACCTGCTATGATGAGAGCAGTACGTACTGACTGTGATGGTACCTACTATGATGACAGCAGTGCATACTGACTGTGGTGGTACCTGCTATGACTACAGCAGTGCATACTGCTGTGGTGGTACCTGCAATGATTACAGCAGTCCATACTGACTGTGGTGGTACATGCTATGATTACAGCAGTGCATTCTGCTGTGATAGTACCTGCTATGATTACAGCAGTGCTTACTGCTGTGGTGGTACCTGCTATGATTACAGCAGTGCATGTTGTGGTGGTACCTGCTATGATTACAGCAGTGCATGTTGTGGTGGTACCTGCTATGATTACAGCAGTGCATACTGTTGTGTTGGTACCTGCTATGATTACAGCAGTGCATATTGTGGTGGTTCCCTGCCATTATTACAGCAGTGCATACTGCTGTGGTGTTACCTGCTCAGATTACACCAGTACATACTGACTGAGGTGGTACCTGCAATGATTACAGCAGTGCATACTGCTGGGGTGGTACCTGCTTTGATTACAGCAGTACATACTGACTGTGGTGGTGCCTGCTATGATTATAGCAGTACATACTGACTGTGGTGGCACCTGCTATAATTACAGCAGTGCATACTGACTGTGGTGGTACCTGCTATGATTGCAGCAGTGGATAATGACTGTGGTGGTACCTGCTATGATTACAGAAGTGCATTTTGTGGTAGTACATGCTATGATCAGAGCAGTACATACTGACTGCGGTGGTACCTGCTATGATTACAGCAGTGCATACTGACTGTGGTGGTACCTGATATGATTACAGCGGTGCATTTTATGGTAGTACATGATATGATTACAGCAGTACATACTGTTGTCTTGATACCTGCTACGATTACAGCAGTGCATATTGTGGTGGTACCTGCTATGATCACATCAGTACATACTGACTGCGGTGGTACCTGCTATGATTACAGCAGTGCATACTGACTATGTTGGTACCTGCTATGATTATAGCAGTGCATACTGACTGTGGTGGTACCTGCTATGATTTCAGCAGTGCCTACTGTTGTGTTGGTACCTTCTATGATTACAGCAGTGCATATTGTGGTGGTACCTGCTATGATTACAGCATTGCATACTGCTGTGGTGCTACCTGCTATGATTACAGCAGTAAATACTCACTGTGGTGGTACATGCTATGATGACAGCAGTGCACACTGCTGTGGTGGTACAAGGTATGATTACAGCAGTGCATATCGTGGTGGTGGTATCTGCTATTATAGCAGTGCATACTGTTGTGTTGGTACCTGCTATGATTACAGCAGTGC
>JAAXLI020001309.1:50078-60818 GCA_014621495.2 Entosphenus tridentatus | reverse complement strand
AGTGCATACTGTTGTGTTGGTACCTGCTATGATTACAGCAGTGCATATTGTGGTGGTAACTGCTATGATTACAGCATTGCATACTGCTGTGGTGCTACCTGCTATGATTACAGCAGTAATACTCACTGTGGTGGTATGTGCTATGATTACAGCAGTGCATAGTGACTGTGGTGGTACCTGCTATGATTATAGCATTGCATACTGACTGTGGTGGTATCTGCTATGATTACAGCAGTGCATACTGCTGTGGTGATACCTCCTATCATTACAGCAGTGCATATTGGGGTGTTATCTGCTATGATTACAGCAGTGCATACTGCTGTGGTGGGATATGCTATGATTACAGCAGAGAATATTGTGGTGGGACCTGCTATTATTACAGCAGTGCATACTCTGGGGGTACCTGCTATGACCACAGCAGTGCATACTGTGGTGGTATCTGCTATGATGTCAATAGTGCATACTGACTGTGGTGGTACCTGCTATGATTACAGCAGTGTACACTGACTATGGTGGCACCTGCTATCATTTCAGCAGTGCATACTGACTATGGTGGCACCTGCTATGATTACAGTAGTGCATAATGTTGTGGTACCTGCTATGATTACAGCAGTGCATACTGCTGTGGTGGTACCTGCTATGATTACAGCAGTGCATACTGACTGTGGTCGTACCTCCATTGATTACAGCAGTGCATACTGCTGTGGTGGTACCTACTATTATTACAGCAGTGCATACTGACTGTGATGGTACCTCCTTTGATCACAGCAGTGCATACTGACTGTGGTCATACGTGCTATGATTACAGCAGTGCATATTATGGCGGTGCCTCCGATGATTACAGCAGTGCATACTGACTGTGGTGGTACCTGCTATGATTACAACAGTGCATACTGCCTTGGTGGTAACCTGCTATGATTGCAGCAGTGTATAATGACTGTGGTGGCACCTGCTATGATTATAGCAGTGCATATTGTGGTGGTACCTATTACTACAGCAGTGCATACTGTTGTGGTGGTACCTGCTATAATTACAGCAGTGGATACTGACTGTGGTGGTACCTGTTATGATTACAGCAATGCATACTGATTGTAGTGGTACCTGTTATGACTACAGTAGTGTATACTGCTGTGGTGGTACCTGCTATGACTACAGCAGTGCATACTGTGTTGGTACCTGCTATGATCACAGCAGTGTATACTGCTGTGGTGGTACCTGCTATGGTTACAGCAGTGCATACTGACTGTGGTGATACCTGCTATGATTACAGCAGTGAATTCTGTTGTGGTGGTACCTGCTTTGATTACAGCAGTGGATACTAACTGTGGTGGTACCTGCTATGATTACAGCAGTGCATACTGACTGTGGTGGTACCTGCTATGATTACAGCAGTGCAGACTGCTGTGGTGGTACCTGTTTTGATTACAGCAGTGCATACTGACTGTGGTGGTACCTGTTATATTTACATTAGTGCATACTGCCGTGGTGGTACCTGCTATGATTACAGCAGTGGATACTGACTGTGGTGGTACCTGCTACTTTACTTAATAACCAGGCTACAGTCTGCATTATAGACTGCCAGTACACTCACTTTACTTCAAAACCATGCTACAGTCTACATTATTGATTGCCAGTACGCTCACTTTACTTAATAAGCAGGCTACAGTCTACATTATAGACTGCCATTACACTCACCCAGCTTAATAACCATTGCTACATTCTGCATTATAGACTGCCAGTACACTCACTTTACTTAATAACCAGGCTACAGTCTACATTACTGACTGCCAGTACACTCACCCAGCTTAATAACTATTTCTACTTTTCGATTTAAAGCTTTCGTGACTGCAGGGATTCATCTTCTTGGTTCTTTCGGTAAAGTCACGTAGAAGGGAAGTAATAAAATAATAAAAATAAAACATAATAAAATAATTCTCACGACGTTTCGGCCACAACGCAAGCAGCCGTCCTCAGGTGGAGAACAGGTCCGTCAAGTAGACAGAGTCTGAATGGCACGCCCCAGGCTTGGAGCGACTATTTATGCTGGGATGGAGGAGCGAAGAGCGTCTTGACAAAATAATTTGCATATCAAGAGGAATTTATCATATTTATGGGAAATGCAGATATGCGATTAGCACTACTTGTGAAATGCGTAGGAGGTTTGGCGAGGGGTTTAAAGTCATTATGCCCATGCATTATGCAGGATTAGCAGCATCAAAGGGAGGGAGTAAGGTCAGAATTAATAAAGGGAAGGAATGTTAATAATATGGCGTCGCAGCAACTAATATGCTTATTGACTATACCTTGTCATATTACACTATGTTTTATTCTACCCACTCAACTGTATAGCACACTGCTATATATTCACTATAAAATTACGATACTATATATTACCTTATACATTGTATTAAACATTACACTTTAATACTATTTATTATTATATAATATGTTATACACTATACCATAAACCGTCGCGTGAAAGGTACTAAGAGGAAGCAACTAAATATGTCAATGGGAGAATAGTGGTAGGAAGCTTGCAGCGGAGCAAAGAATTCATTCCCTGCGGAGTGCATATCAAGAGGAATTTAGCATATTTATGGGAAATGCAGATATGCGATTAGGAGGACGGATGGTGGTGGGAATCAGGTTTTAGGTAAGCATCCGTATGGGTGGCTTTCCTGTAGACAGAATGGCTCATTGAATCATCAGGTCTCCTTTTAATTAGGACATCCAAAAAGGGTAGCTTGCCATCTTTTTCGACTTCCATGGTGAATCTGATGGCTGGGTGGAAGAGGTACGTAGATGACACTTTTGTCATCTGGCCACATGGCAGGCCTGCTCTAGACCAATTTCTCGACCACATCAATTCTCCCAGGCCCTTCCATAGGAGCTCCATTGGCAATGAAGAAGTTCTTCCTGGCCCACCTATTAAAACCATAAAAACTATTTTTATTTGACCAGGTAATTCCCCGCTGAGCTATGTAATTAGTTTTTAGAAGAGACCTGGCCATCACAAATGAGAGCTTAACGTAGTAGCTTATCATCGTGCAGAAATGTATTGAATGTATTGAAGACAAATACTCTGAACGTGTGATGTTAATTCTAAATATTGATTGGAAAACTGGACGAACCGGAGAAAAATCCATGTGACCACGGGGGGCGAGAGAGATATCTGAAAATCCCAAATATACAGCAGGCATGAGGGTCAGTATTGAACTCACGACCTCCTGCATACCAGGCAAGGTAGTTAACATTTGTTCTACATGGACGCCCTCCCAAACTTTGCAGTAGCTCCATATGCAATGTGAAGGCTCTCAATGTGGCTCCACCCGTGGCAATAGGAATGTTTGTACTGATTAAACGTGTTGTGTTATTTATGTGTACCGCATTTCGGGCTTTCGTCCATGGAATTTCTCTGCCCCCTTCCCTTTTCAGCGCTCTGTACTGGGCTCTTGTTAACAACAAAAAACAACAAAGAAAAATAATTGCATGATTTTTTTTATTAAACGAACTGTATATGTATCTGACACTAATTTAAAATGTTGTCTTAGATCTGTAACTCCCGTGACATCTGTCCTGAAGAAATTAATTGAGGAGAATATTACCGTTGATTCTGTAATAGTTGGACACGACTCCGATAGAATACTGCATGCAATTTCCAACGCAACAGGTAAACAACAACAACGTTTTTCTTTAATATTGTCACAATAAACCCGAGAATAACTTGGAGTAATACGAATAAAAAAAGGAAAGGTATCTCATGTTCATATTTGCCAGCTGTTTCCTTTCACCAGGATGCTATTTGTGGGTGTAATATTTTTAGAAAAATCATACAAACACTTGCATCGATAATTTGTCATCATTGTGCCAGACTGACCACTGTTTTTGAAAGAGCTATGCACCCTTCATAATTTGCAATCCGTGTTAGGTTGTCTATGCATTGTAAGAGTGCAATCCACCAATTTTGATTTTGCATGGGTGAAATAAGTCAAATTGGGTAGGGTCAGGGATGAGCTATTGTGGAGATGGTGGTAAAGCCATAAAACCGCAAAAAGTTTAGCTACTCCTGCTCATTTTAATGAAAGAATCATTTCGTAGCGAGTCCTTCCATCCATAACTGGCTGGAACCGGTCTTAATTAAAAACACAAGCAGATTGGCCTCTTGACTGCATCTCCATCGGGGTTTCGTCCATACATATGACCTTATGGCGGGACCCCAGGGTCTCATAAGGCCCCGGCTCTCATATAAACTGCGTTGCGACGTCATTTAATGTCTGAAGACGAACGATACGGCAATCTATTCCTCTAGACGAGCTCTACACGATGTGCTAATCAAAGTTTTGTTTATGACTACGGCAATTTTGGCAATGACGGGTGCTTGTTGAAGAACGGGAGGATTGATTTCTGGCCCGTGTCAACGGCGACCTTCTTCCTGGGGCGTCCAGGTTTCGGCTTGGCTGCCGGACCTGTCTCAGTAGCCGGCTGCACCATCGCATCAATGGCGGCATGCTTTCGTTTTGTCGTGCGAGTGGGGCCTCCTTCAGGCATCGGATCATCATTGATTTTGCGAGCTGATCTCGATCAGGACAGCCGGATAGTACGGCAAGTGTTTGGGTGGAATCTAAGTACTTCTTCGATAGCGAGGCCAGCTTCTTAATTGATAGGCTGCTAACAGGAGCCGTCGTCAATCAGATCGTGTTGACATTGGCGCCAAAAAGATCCTGTAGAATGGATCGCCGAACGAGATTAACATTCTCCGACTCAATCAGCGGGACGTAGGTGACCTCGTTGTCCGGAGTCGAGCTCAGGTGTCTCATGCTGAGCACTCATTTATCGATCTCAAAAAAGTAGTTGTACGTGTATTGGGGCAGAATCGACTTGTAGTGCTTCTTCAAAAAACTGTGCCAGCCCGTGTAAAAAGGGCGTTGGGCATCCTGATGATCGATGAATGTCGCCTCGATGCTGTTGATCAGGTTGACAGTTTTTACGATATCCAATGGCGTATCGAAGTTATTGTCCTTCATCGAATTGTGACACCATGCAACAACTCGACCGGCTCGTTGTGCGAGTGCCCCGGCATGAGGTACAACAGAACGACCTTGCGGTAGAACAAGAGTGACAGCAGCGCAAAGAACATGAACACGACTTGAGACTTGTTCTGGCCAAGGCAGTTGTCTAGAATCGCCCGGGTTCTTGGCGAGCAGCTGGTAATGAAGTGGATACTGCACAATGCGTCCTCAGGTGCGCTCGTCGTAGGAGATCAAATTGTTGGCACCGCTCATGATGTCCGCCAGCACGAAATTCTGCACGATCAAATTTGAATTACAGTAATCGGCGGACGGCCGCATGTGACCATAGTTTGGCATGGTGAAGCTACCACCAAAGTCCTCAATCTGAATCTGAATCGTTGGCAGGTGGCTCGATTCGTGGGCAGAATCAACAAGGTCGGGTTCGGCGTCATCGTGGTGGTCTGGAATGACGGTGACGGGGACGTTATGATCAGGAGCGTAGGAGCGTGCTGCTTGATGTACTCCTTGATGAAAGTGGACACCGTCCGGCCCTGACTGATGGCTGCATTGATATGCGAATTATTCTCCTACAGTAGGCGCTCGCGTTTATCTGCTGAAAGATCCTCGCACGTGAGCTGGATGCCAAGGCGAATGCAGCAGTCACAAACATATTTCGTAGTGCGCATCAAGCGCAGTCCAGGATAGAACATGTGAACGTATTGAATACATCGCGAATATGACAGGACTCGACTCACCTTGACAGCATCCAAGTTGGCCTTGTATTGGCGATAAAGTTCGGCTCAGGTGATGTTGGGCTCAACAAAATACTGTCGAGGCCGACGATGAGAGAAGAGAAAGACGTCCTCGATCTCCCACATGTTGGAATTTTCCTTGATGGCATCGAGATCATCATCAGCATGTGGAACCTTTGGCAGGCGTCGTGTATGCAGCGTTTCGATGCCATTCTCGAAGACTTTCTGCAATCAATGGATCCTAGAACTACCGACTGGGATGATTGCACGAATCACCCTCTCCGAGAGGCCCTGCTGAAGCATCTGCAGGACAATCTCCTCTGACTCTTGTCATTCAGATCTGCTCTGGTCAGTCTCTATCCACTACCAATCGTCCCAAATTTTGCACACAGCATCATCACCGAGAATGTTGATGGCGTGGGCCATTGCAGTGTCCTTGCGATTGCAATGTTCACGAACTTGACAAAGCGGGACGGTTTTCTGTGATCCACCACTACCGCCCGTCCGATGACTGCTTTCGCTACTGGAAATAGTCGACGATTTTGAGGACTAAATTGCTGTCATGCGAGACGATGTAGCAGATGATGGCACAGTCGCCGCCAATGACGTTGGGCATGACGCCGTAGCCGTCGATGGTGACGCTGGGAACGTGCTGCTGGAAAGGTTGACATACTCAATGATGCGCTCCTTTCATTGACTCGTGATGAAATTGCCACCAAATGTTTTCTGGAAGTCCTCGAGAACAGCAAGCGATTCGCTGAAGGTGGATGCAGGCAGGGATTGCCAATGATCCTGCCCATATCCGAGCATGGAGTGCATTCCATTGTTCAGCTCTGCTGCGCATTCGTCTTCACTGGACTTGGACGACATGACAACATAATGATCCACGCCAGGTGGGTCGTGGCGTTTCTGTGCACGTTGGGACGGAGTCGCTAAAAATAAATTAATGACGATTTTGAATTCCGTTTATTCGGGACCCCGGGGTCCCGCCATAAGGTTTATATGGAAAATTGGTGAGAACCCCATCGCCGTGTGCGGAGCCACCCTCTACACAGCCAAAGCCGATGGGATGTAGATGACCCAATCGGATTGGTTCTAGTCCATCACTTAGGACAGCATGGCCGCATTGCTCAATTAAACCATTCCACCAGACCATCGGTCTGGGGATGATATGGAGATGTTCGGACCTCCTTAGTGCCCAGGATAGAGCAGACATGCTTTGGCAGCGGCGACAAGAAATTTCTTCCTTGATCCGTGAGAAACCGCTTAGGCACCCCTTTATCAAGAACATTGCCCCCAACGAAGGCACCATAGATGGTCTGTGCCATTTGATCTGGGAGGGCCCAAGCCATCAGCCACCTTGTGCAGTACTCGACCCCGACAAACAGTTATTTATTTCCCCGTAGTGTGACCAACAGCGGACCCCAGATGTCAAACCTGACCAATTCGTTGACCCGGGTCACCGTGATGAGCTGCAAGGGTGCCCGGGCTACAGGGGGTGGTGCTATCTGCCGCACACATTCGACGCAGGTTACGACCCATCGATGTACATCAGTGGTCATGCCTGGCTAGGAGTACCGACCCTGTAATGTGGACAGAGTCCTCCACCCAGCCAGGTGTAACAGCTGGCGGCAGTGTACTTCCATTAACAATTTTTGATGCGATGACTCCGGAACCACCATGCATTGCCAATGTCCCGCCGGGTCCAACCGCATGAGGAGGTCTTCCCATACGACATACTCGTCCCCTCCTTCCTCCGCTAAGACCATAGTGCCAGCAGGGTGGCCTCCTCCTGCTGTAGACGTATCGAGTTGTCCAAGGTTAATCCCAGGTTGTGGTCAATCAGCTGGATCTCACCCTGTACGCCCTCTGCCATGTGTATGGGAGCGATGATCATTTCCTCCGGCATTGCCTCCTTGCAGCATGCCGCACCTGTGGCGCATGCACAAGAGCCCTGGGGCATCACAATGCGTGCAGATTGTCGTGTCTTGTCCCCTTGTGATGTACAACCTGGTACCTGTGTAGTGACATAGCGCTGCCTGGTGTCCAGCAGCAGCAACTGTGGTGGACAGTTAGCACACATACCGTTGAGCAAATACACAGGTGTGCCGGCAGGGTGGAGGAACTGGGGCAAAGGTCACAGAATATCTCATCGGAGAAGCCCCTGGAACCCGCTAGTTGGTTCAAAAAGGGAGGCGCGGCTAGGGCGGAGCCAGGCCGTGCTGAGTAGGATAAAAGCGAGAGCTCCAGGCTGCTGGTTCTGGGAGTAGACTCGTCTCGTCGTTGCTGTCATCTTCCCTGCCTTCATTGCTGCCACCTTCACTTGATAATTGCGTGGCCGGACAGTTGTTGGTTGTCTGGGTCGACGTCATCGGTGTAACGTAGTTAGGGTTGTGTTTAGGCTGAGCTGTACGACAACGAGAAGGAAAGAGGCGAACCTGTTGAACCTAAAGAGTGTTATAATAAATAAGGTGCCTCCTGCAACTCCCTCAACTACGATTTGTACCACACTACATCTGGTGTCAGGAGTGGGGTTCCAAAGTGACCCCAAAGGGGAACCCACCTATAGTGTCATCGGGAAGAGGACGGCGGAACGGTAATTCTTTTGACAGCCCCGAGACCCCAGTTAAGAAACCCATTGGCTGCGGAGCAATGGGAGAGGTGTGCCACGGATCAGCATGACAGCCACTGCGCGTTAGCGAAGAGCAGCTATGCATCTGTGGGGTGAGCAGCTGCGCATCGGCAGGAGAGTGGCGCAATATTCCGTGGTCACGCGCCGACTTAGTGGCATGGCGGAGGACGTCGTGGAAGGTGCACCATGATCAACGGGGAGAACCCGGCTGGAGCTTTCGCCAGAACATGAGCGGAGGAGCCCGGACCAGAGAGCATGCATATGGTGGGCGCCATTTTGCCCCTCGAAGACCTACCATGGTCAGCGGGCGCCATATTGAGACCCACGAATAGGGCGCATAGGTTGGTGGCACTGCCAGGGGCTGTTTTTGACCTGCCACTGGAGGCCCGCACAAGATTCCTCCAGAGAGAGTGAAGGGAGGCCCAGATGCCCGACGATTTCCAGGAGGCATAGCCGCACTTGGGTGAGGGGGCGCTCGACTTCCAGGTGGTGTAAAGGCTGAGGGCGTTGATGCGGGAGTTGAGATCGCCCTGCCCTCCACCGCCGGTGCAGAGATCTTGTCCTTAATGTTGGTCCTAAAAAATTAAGCCTATGAGGACCACCAGCATCAGTCAAAGGAGGCTGGGCCATGCGTTGGGTGGCCGGGGGATGTGTGGGAGAGGGTCCCCGTGGGTGGATTGGCGGCTGGGGCAGTCCCTTTCACCCTGGAAACCCACGGCCAAGTGTTTCATGTGTGGCCCATCGGGCCACATCGCTATAGAGTGTTGGAATGTCACTGGGGTGCTGGCAACGTCTTCCCAAGCCCCACCAGACCCGGGTCTCTGAGGCCTTCCGAGACCGCTGTGCACGAGGAGTCGGGGACCGAATCCGGACAGGTGCGGCAGAAAATTCAGGGAGGGGCCGCGCCCTTTAGGCCACTGTTTTCTTCTTCCTCCTTAATCTCTCCCCATTCCTCGAAGTTTCAGGGGTGCAAGACGCTGCTAAGGCAGGGGTGACCGGTGTCAAGGACCGGCTCAGATGAGCTATGTTCCGGTTAAAACAAACAAACACTCTTTCTTGCACGGTGAGATTCGGGAGAGAGGGGGTTTTAGGGGTAAGGGCCTGTGTAAAGGGTTGCGTTGGGTGTGTTGTCGGTTCGCAGGGAGTACCGCGGTTGGGTTCTGTGTTGTTGGTTCGCAGGGGGGCACGACGGTTGTGTTGTGACTGTATTTATTTTCTTTCCTTTTCTTTTTCCTTTCATGTTTGGTTAGCTCAGTGTTAGGGGTGTTCCTCAGAATCGTCGTGGGAGCGGCCCAGGCCCTCATGCAGGCCACCTTTTCCGGGTCCATAGCCACTCCAGTCTCACCAACGATGTGGCCCAAGTAGTGTACCGATGACCACATGAGGTGGCACTTCGTTGCTTTGAGTTTCAAGTGGCATTCCAGAACCGCAGGAATACCTGACGAAATCAGCCAATGTGTTTGTCGAAGAACCGGCTGAAGACAATGACATTGTCCAGGTATTTTAGGCACGTATCTCATTGGAGGCCTGCTAAGGCCAACTCCAGTATGCGCTGGAAGGTCGCCAGTGTGTTCTGGAGGGCAATAGGAAGGCAGTTGAATTCGAACACGCCCTGTGGTGTCCGGAATGCTGTTTTGGGCTGGGAGTCAGCATCCAGTGGGACCTGCCAGAAACCGGACAATAAATCCAGTATACTGAAGAATTTTGCTCCTGCCAGTGCATAAAGTGAGTCGTCGATATGATAGGGGATATGCATCGGCAAGCATAATGGCAATGAGGCAGCAGAAGTCCACGCAGAATCTCAGTGACCCGTCTAATTTCTGGACTAGGACCACTGGCGCCCACCATGGACTTGAGGATGGGGAAATGATGTCGACCCACAGTATCTCCTGCACTGTTTTCTGGATGTGCCCTTTTTCCATTGGGCTCATCTTATATCTGTTTTGGCACTGGGTGCGGCATCCCATGTGTTGATGTGGTGCTGCCATAGATGCGTGCATCTCAGATGGAACTGTCTCTGGCTGAACATGTCGGAGCAATGATTGGAGCCAGTGCTTCTGATCGGGTGGCAAATCCGATCGGTCCTTTAGTCATCTCCAGCCCACAACTTGCCCACAGCCCTCCCCCAATCCGTTCCCTACCAGAGTTCCCCGAGACCCCTGATGCCCCTCTCATATACCTCCTCGTCTGCTCCTCCCCTTCTGCATTGTTCCCCCCCTACTATCTCTCTCATTACGGCAGGAACCCTCTCCATGCCCCGTAATCCATTGTCCATCTCCATTCCTACTGCTTACATCTTAAGTCTTAAAGTCTTAAAGTCACTTTATTGTCAAGTGTGTTACATGCA
>JAAXLI020001309.1:16823-49678 GCA_014621495.2 Entosphenus tridentatus | reverse complement strand
TCAGCCATGGCTTCTGGTTGGCCCGAATGGAGATGGTTCTTGTGACCGTGACATCCTCCATGCACTTCCTCATGTAGGAAGTGACGGTCTCCGTGTACTCCTGGAGGTCTACGGTGTTGTTGTAGGTGGCTGCCTTTCTGAACATGTTCCAGTCGGTGGTGGAGAAGCAGTCCTGGAGTGCCTCTGAAGATCCCTCAGGCCACACGCATATCTGCTTTATAACTGGTTTGGTGACTTTAACCAGCGGCCTGTACGCTGACGTTAGCAGAACAGTGGTGTGATCTGAGGCCCCAAGGTGGGGGAGGGGACGGGCTTTGTAGGCACCTTTGTGTGTAGTGTAGACATTGTCCAGGATATTGTTTCCTCGTGTGGGAAAGTTGATGTGTCCCTGGAGTTGTGGAAACACGCTCTTGGGGTTGGCATGGTTGAAATCCCCAGCCAGAATGACGAAGGCATCTGGGTGGGCTGTCTGCTGGTCACCGATGTGCTGATGGAGTTCATACAGTGCCTCGTTTCTGTTGTTTTCGGAGCCAGGGGGGATGTATAGTGCCACCAGCAATATGGCACTAAATTCCCTCGGCAGGTAAAATGGCCGGCATTTAATTACCATAAACTCCACCAATGATGAGCAGTGTTGGCAGACCACAACAGCGTCGCGGCACCAGGCATCGGTGATGTAAACACAGAGTCCCCCGCCGCGAGTCTTCCCCCCCTCGACGAGTGCTCTGTCCGCCCGGTAACATGTTAGCCCGGCTAGCTGAATGGCATGGTCCGGGACGCTGTCGTTAAGCCATGTCTCCACAAACACAAGGACACAGCACTCACTCACAGTCCTGGAAGTTGTACGAAGAAGGCGTATATAGTCCAGTTTGTTTTCCAGCGAGCGTACGTTGGCCAGTGTGATGGTAGGGATAGCCGGCCGGTGAGGGCTAGCCGCTCGCCTAGCCTCAATACCTCCGCGCTTTCCCCTCTTCTGCTTCCTCATACACCGCCTGTGGCGCTTCCACTGTAGGCTGGTTGCAGTAGTAGAGGTCGGTGGTAGAGCAGGCCTCTGGAGCAGACCGCAGTCGCGTAGCTCTTCCGCGTCTGCTGGGTTTATATCCATGAGTGTGGTTCTGCCGATGGCGAGCAGAAATTCGCGAGAGTATGTGCGCCTTACGTTTAATCGACGTGATGATGACGAACAAATGCACGTAGATGGATAACACAAAAAACATAAAAACACCGATCTGATGGGAGAGAGAGGAGCCGCTGCATGTATACGCGCCGCCATTTTCACAGAAGCATGCTATGTAAATAGTACATTGGACAAATGAAGAGACACATCTCTAACAGGATAACAGGGCATCAGAGTGATATAAAGCATGTTAGAAAAACCACTTCTGCAGAAACAGATCACTGCCTGAACACTCCTGGTGAACATGCAATACATTATATGTATATAGGTGTAGTGTTGACAAAGTAGGCAGAGACTTCCCTTTGTAGGCAACACCGTTTATTCGCTCTAACGACTAAGAGCGTCCCTAACACGGAGAGGTAACGGCCTCTCCCACCCGATAGCCTAGAGGATACGTCCTCACACTTAGTGTGCCCTCACACTATATTCTGTTATCGGGAATTCCTCCGCTAAGGGACCTAGGGGAGGCTATGCTCACCCGACCTTGCCAGGGTAACGGGTGCTGCCACTGGGCCGTTCGGACCTGGCCCTGACAAGGGCCGGGGGTTGGAAGTCCCAGGGCGCTATCTAGATGTCTTCGGGTCTTGAGGTGAGTGCGGACTGACTCACGCTGGGAGAGCTGCCCTTTTTATACTCCTATTTCTCAATTGCCCTCTCTGAAGAGGTTCTGGGTCCGACCGTTGCCCCCCCCCCAGCCCCCTCCCTCAGTGGGCTTCGGCCCCCTCATCTCGGGTCAATGGTTATTATAGTCGTGGGTCGTACACCTGTCACTCAACAGCCCCCTTGGCTGTTCTGCGCCCCCTTACACACTGAGGGCGCCACTCGAGGTGAGTGTCCATAACCCATACAATACCGCTACGCAGGTAAGTACACATGTTGTGCGTAACAATGCCGCTGCATAGGTTATTATCAGCATTTCATTCATGAAGGACTGCACATACAGACAATGTAGACCTTCAGGTTATTTTTCGAGTTTTGTTCATGAAGGTCTCTACAAATACAGACATCGGTATCGAACCTTGAGATGACTACAAATTAAGTAATATATGTGTAGGACTCGTACTCTCGTTGTCTTTCTTGTCTCGTTTATTCACGCATAGAGTTCACACCTCCTCCTCACCATCGCTCCGTGTCTCTCCGTTCGCTCCGATGCACAACCCGCCATTAACAACACTCCAGGTCTCCCCGTTCGCTCGCTCCACTCCGCGACTTCGCTCGCTCACTCTCCTTCTCTCCCAAGGTCCGTTACTCCGCTGCTACCCTACTCTGTACTCACTCCATCCACTGCTACCCCTGCTACCGTACACTGTATTCTCTCTATCCACTGCTACCGTACACTGTGTTCTCTCTATCCACTGCTACCGTACACTGTGTTCTCTCTATCTTTATTGTATCTATTCCTGCTCACTGCTGCTTTGTCTCTGTCCCGGGCACCAACCACTCCAGCTCCAATCCCAACCAAGACTCCCGTCTCTCCATTACGCTGTGCCCTTTATCCCCGCACCAATCAGTCCCAATCAATTATCTATCCCCTGCTTTGCTACTCGCCCCCAGGCCCCCAGCCTCACGTGACCATGTTATTGCCGCCAGGCCGGCGCTGGTCATTAGCCACTCACCCTCCTGACCAATCACCGGCCTGCGTCCTCAGTCACCCCTAACACCTGTCGCGTCTCTTAACGACCCCCCCCTTAATGCCACGACAACAACAACCGTTTACTCAGAGTCAAGCTGTTTTCTTCTCCCCCAAGTGCATCAATCGCTCGTGCGTGTCGCGAATAAGTTCCCCTCTCAAACATAGTGGTACCACAATACAAAACTTCTGCAAGACGACATCCCATCTGACCAGGAGGTCGTCAACGAGTCGAAGAAAGGCCCGATCATCCGACTGTTTGGAACGAGAGGCCCGAAGCCTCATTTTGGTAAGCGAAGGTTCGTCCACTTGCAAGCGCGCCCAACGATCCCATGACAATCCCAGCAACAGGCTCTTTAGCCGGTGCTTCGTCAACCCGGTTTGAATCGGCTGCAGCGGCCATGGTCGGAATGCCCTGCAGCGGCGGGCCACAGCGCAGCGATCCCTCGGAGCATCTACACAAGCCCGATGATTGAGGCAATCGGGACAGAGCATCCGCATTAACATGACGCGTCCCTTTCTTGTGCTGGACTGTGAATGAATATCCCTGCAGGACCTCAAGCCAGGGGCCATTTGGCCCGAGGGTTGATCGATCCACAAGGAGTACTGTAGTGCCGCGTGGTCGGTGTGGACCAAAAATTGTCGCCCGTACAAGTATGGTCGATACAGCTGCACAAAGTGTACAATCGCCAACAATTCCCTGCGTGTTACACAATATCTTTGCTCTGCCGGGGACAGTACACGGCTACCATACGCGACGACCCTTTCAACTCCGTCAATTGTTTGCGACAATACAGCGCCGATGCCCGTATCACTGGCATCGGTGTCCAAAATAAACATTTCCGCAAAATTTGGATATCCGAGCTGCGGTGCGTCCGTCAAAGCGTCCCGAAGCGTTCAAACGAACGCTGTTCCTCGTCACCCCACAGAAACTTCTTACCCTTAGCAGTCAGTGTGTGCAGCGGCCTCGCAATTGTGGCAAAGTTTTTAACAAATCGACGGTAGTATGACGCAAATCCCACAAAGCTACGTACTTCCGACACTGTCTTAGGCACTGGCCATGCACGTACACAGCTGGTTTTCTCCGGGTCTTTGGCAACCCCCGCTTCACTGACCATGTGCCCCAAGTATTTAACAGACGTTCTCAACAAATGGCATTTTTGGGGTTTAAATTTCAAATTGGCATCCCGTGCCCTGCCAAACACAGCCCGTAGCCGCTGAAAATGTCCCTCAAAATCCTTACTGAACACGATGACATCGTCAAGGTATATCAAACATGACTCCCACTGTAATCCAGACAAAACAAGTTCCATCAATCTTTGAAAGGTGGCTGGCGTGGAGTGCAGCCCCATCGGTAGCACATTACATTGGAACAACCCTTGCGGCATGCGGAAGGCCGTCTTCGGTTTAGATTCCTAGTCCAAAGGCAATTGCTAAAAGCCAGACAAGAGATCCAAAGTGGAAAAAAACTTTGCACCGGACAATGCGTCCAATGAGTCGTCAATGCGCGGGAGCGGGTATGCATCCGCCACTGAAACCTTATTCAATTTGTGATAATCTACACAAAATCGTAGAGAACCATCTCGTTTTTTAACCAATACGATCGGAGATTCCCATGGGCTGGAAGAAGGGGAGACGATATTCTGTTGCAACATCTCGTCAACTGTTTTTCGAATGCAATCCTTCTCCAGCGGGCTCACATGGTGAGAATTCTATCGAATTGGGGGCGCATCCCTAGTATCAATGTGATGTTGAAATAAGGTCGTGCGACCGACATCAAACTTCCTTGAGCTAAAAACGTCCCTGAATTCCCAAAGCAACTCCCTTAACCGCGTCCGCTGCTCGGGTGTCAAATCGTCGTTGCATTCATACAAATCGCGAAACCAGCTCTGTTCCTCCTCCTCCCGTGGCAGCGTGTCACCACCCCCAGTTGTCAAACACGCATCTTCTTCCGAACCCCGCGTGACCGACGCGTGCGCCAACGTAGTCCCCTCTTGAATAACGACCGGCTCGTGCCCCGTGTTCACAATCTGAATGAACGGTTCGGCCGTCGCTGGCACCATCGTTAAAGCACCCACCAAACAGGGGATTCGTGCCATGGCATTTGAGGGCGACAACAGAAAGCCTTCCTCCAAGTTACCCACTGACAGCCCTTTTTTCAACCTTAACGGCACAAGCATCTGCGTCGCAGGCGGAACGCGCACCGTGCGGCTAACCACCACCTGAACCACAGCGTTGACATGAGCAAATTTAGACGGAGTTCCCAGAAATTTTAAGCACTTCCCAGATGGCAATTCCAATCGTCCCTTCTCAATCGAAATCTTAATTGGCATCTTTTGCAAAAAATCCGTGCCTAACAAACAAGGTACAGCCAAAACAGACGAAACCAAAATGTATCCAGTTACGCACACCTCCCCGACTTGTATCGTTGCAATTACTCAACCCAAAATTTCCAAACTGCCCCCATTTGCCGCTATACACGGCCCATCCACAGGTTCCAAAACATGGGGCGAGGTTGGTAATAATCGGAAAGTTTGAAAGTAAATAAGTGTCTCCGAAGCCCCTGTATCAACAATGACTCGAACCTGAACCCCTTGAACAAGCGCCATCACATCCGACGAACCCGGCGCGGCTCCCAAAACACGATGAGCCAACACACCCCATACAGCATTCCCCTGTGCATCATACGAAGGGGGATCAACAGTGTGTGGTGTCGCAGATGGGTGAGGTGTAGGATACGGCCGTGTATTGCATGTGTCGCGACTCGCCTGATAATCCTGCGCTGGGTAGAATCCCTGGTTGTAGGCTCCTGATGATCATGGAAAGACGCCTCTCCACCTCCAGCAGTCCCGTGCGAAGTGTTCTCGACGCCCGCACTCGTAGCACGTCAGCGGACTGCCACGTCCGCCCATCCCCAAGCGGCGGGGTGGGCCCAACGGCGGTCGTGCGGCCGCTGCCGTCAGCGACATCGGCTCCAACTCTGGTAGGCCTCCATCCGCCCCGACGCCCACCACCAGGGGCTGTGGTGGCACCGCCGATGGCTCGTCACGAAGATCCAGGTTGATCTGGATGTTCCTGGCAATATGCAAAGATGACCCGTCGTCGTCGCTGTCGCTGGGAAGTGAGAGGACGACTCGTAGCTCCTTCGCCATCTGCAACAGCTTCTCCTGGGCCAAGGAATTAAGGGCAGCCTCATCCATTGCCGGGTAAGCCGCTTGGCCAAGGGTCAATAGCGCACTGCGATACGCGAGGGGAGATTCTCCCCCCGCCCGTCGCCTCAACTGAAACTTGTGCTTGGCGACCGATCGAGGTTCATAAATGTCCTGCATCGCCGCGAATATCCCTGACAACGACAAGCGAACCCCCCGAGGGAGGCCGTAGAACGTCGCCAGCGCGTCGTCGTCCAAGGCCGTTGGCAGGGCCTGTAGCGCTTCAGCTTCCGTCCACCCGAGCGACTCATACGCTGCCTGAAATCGTCGTGTAAACGCCGTCTAGTCGCCGACTGTAACCTCGAAGCGTTCCACATGCAGTCGGCGTGGCGTGCTCGAAGGCAGCGATTCCGGCTCCTCCACAGCGTCCAGCTGTGCACCTGGCACATCGGGAGATCCAGCCGCGCCACCAGCCCCCGCAGATGTAACGAGGTCGTGCGGCCGCTGATCCGATCCCATCGGCGCCTCCCGTACCGTCTGCATAAATTGTTCAAATTCTTGCGTGAGTGCCGCCATCCTGACCTCCCACGCCGCCAGCATAGCTCTCCATACGTGAGGCGGGCTCGGCTCATCCTCGTCGTTCGGGTCACCCTCGTCACGTGGCAGAGCCCTATCAGTCGCATCCCCCGGGGAAGCGGGAGCCTCCACTCCCGATGGAGGTATCACGTCCGCATCGCTGCTGTCGGCTGACAAGGCCGCCGGCAAGTTCTTCTTCTTCGTAACTTTCTTTGACATATCGGCGTAGTTCTTTCAATCACTTCTAACACCAGTTGTAGGACGCGTACTCTCGTTGTCTTTCTTGTCTCGTTTATTCACACATAGAGTTCACACCTCCTCCTCACCATCGCTCCGTGTCTCTCCATTCGCTCCGATGCACAACCCGCCATTAACAACACTCCAGGTTTCCCGTTCGCTCGCTCCGCTCCGCGATTTCGCTCGCTCACTCTCCTTCTCTCCCAAGGTCCGCTGCTACCCTACTCTGTACTCACTCCATCCACTGCTACCCCTGCTACCGTACACTGTATTCTCTCTAGCCACTGCTACCGTACACTGTGTTCTCTCTATCCACTGCTACCGTACACTGTGTTCTCTCTATCCTTATCGTATCTATTCCTGCTCACTGCTGCTCCGTCTCTGTCCCGGGCACCAACCACTCCAGCTCCAATCCCAACCAAGACTCCCATCTCTCCGTTACGCTGTGCCCTTTATCCCCGCACCAATCAGTCCCAATCAATTATCTCATCCCCTGCTTTGCTACTCGCCCCCAGGCCCCCAGCCTCACATGACCATATTATTTCCGCCAGGCCGGCGCCGGTCATTAGCCACTCACCCTCCTGACCAATCACCGGCCTGCGTCCTCAGTCACCCCTAACACTGTCGCGTCTCTTAACGACCCCCCCCCCCCCCCTTAATGCCACGACAGCAACAACCGTGTCCTCAGATGCTCCCACTATACTCTGCTCGCTTGCCCAGCAACAGAACGCGTGGCACGTAATATTTCAAGTCCTACATATGTAAAAGTGAGTCAGACATTGTAATATATCACTCATTAAATAATGATAATTGTAACTGTGACAATTTATTTGTTAGGATACCTATATCTAACAAATATAGGAGCACATTTTCTTTGCAACCACCTTTATCGGAATATATATTGTTTATTAAGTATAGGTTGCAACTTGCTGATGCGCCCCTACTGGACATTTGTGAAAAATAGCTTCATAGTTCATTGGAAACCTCCACGATAAATAAACATTCTGATATTTTGTGATTATGAAATATTGCATAAGTTATTAACAAGGAGAACCAGGCACAAGCTGCTTTGGGCTGGTGATAAGCCGAGAGGTGTGGTGAGGTAGTCGGGAAGTGGCAGTACTGTCGCACTGACCAATAGTGGAGCGAGAATACCTGATGAGTCACTCATGCTGTGATGAATTTTTCACGTGGTTGCCCAGTACCACGTGATACATAGACATCACCGGCAGGCAGGAAGGAATGCTATGGTGATTGTTTTTTCCCCGTCATGGTATTCCATTGAGACTGCTCTCCCCTTTGTGTGTTGACCCTCTCTCTATTTTACTCCTAAGGTCTCCTAAGTATCTCCCCACTGATGTTGATGCTATGAGCACTCTATACACCTCGAGAGCGTTATAACTCTATTTACACTTACACCTCATTTTATTCTGATTTATCTCTCAAACTACTTATTATATATTTCCATATTGGAAGTATCTTCTTCACAAACCCCTTTGCTGTAGTGTCCCAAATAGTTACATCTTTGCCCCTTGTCTCTTCTCAGTGCATGTTCAACCACAGTATCTTAAGCTCCAACGGTAACTATCACTTCTATGCAGATAGCACTCAGCTGTACACTTGAAACTGCTAACCTAAACTCACTGCCGACCCTCACATCCTGTGACATCGTGCATTAGTTATAATTGTATTCAGCTAAACTTGTATAAAATTGAACGCCTCCTAATTGGCAAATGTAAGCATGCATCTCCTAAACTCTGACATTCTGCTGAAGAATATGCCCAAACCTTTATTGAGCTGTCATTCTCTTCCCACGTAACACAACTCTGCAGGGCTTCCTAACTTATTTCCCAATGCCTGACACTTGGCAGCCCTGCTTCAACGCTGTGATTCTGTTTTAATTACGTTGTGTGAATGTTGTATGTCTCAAAGTTGTGAAAGATTGGCTTGCGAGTAATGCTTCTTTTCGACAATAAAGGAACATACTTTTAATATTTTAAATGTGCATTTTAATTAACCCACCTCTTCATCTCTTGCTGGCAAATAAGTCAGAATGAGTATGAACAGTTCAGCAACGTATAATCTGAAAAAAATTATGCAATCTATGTTTCAGAGAAAGTCATGGAATATTGATAAAAATGTGGCAATTTTTTAAAATGTTTTTACGACAGCAAAACGCGAGCCTGATACAACGCACCGACATATTCCGGTGACTGGGTACAGAAAATCCGCGGTAATCTGTTCCGGCGAGGCGGAACTGCACGAAAGGCGGAGGGGAAAGTAGGAAATAGAGCCCACTGACCCAGCCAAGTGGGGACCTCGCGTGACGGGGAGGATGACGATTTTCATGAGGAGGGAAAACGGGGGTGGGGAGAGGGAAAGAAAACGGGGAGAAAGGGGAACAAAGAAAGCCCAGAAAATCAAATAATTTACATGCGGCAAATAGATGTACAAGCTGGCCTTTCACCACTCATAGTTCTGCTCCTATTCGATCACTGAGGGGCTCTGCACTTATTTTATCCCATCCCTATTTTCTGGCCTCTTCATCCGACCCACTAATTTTAGACTTTGTCGAAAAGGAGACCATCTTGGCTTCGAACTCCATCTCCCTCCCTTTAAGCGTGTGGCTTCAGTGCCCCAAGCGCGCCTGAGATAGGATGGTGTTGTACCACAGTTTCAATGAAGGGGGTTCGTGGTCCTTCCAGTTGACCAGAATGGCCTTCCTGGCTATGATTTTAAAGGTTTGAAGTAGGGCAAAGTGGCAATATTTAACCTGAAAGTATATCATTTTAGCAAGAGGCATCTTACATTTCCATGCAAATATCCGCATACATTTTTTTTTATCAGATGCAAAAAAGTGGGAATAGTAAGCAAATCTTTATGGGTCTATTTTGAAAATAGTAACAAAATAATAATGATTTGCTGCCCACTATTACAGTTGTTTGATAGGCTTTAAAGATTTCAATAACAATTATTAACTCTGAAAAATGACTGAGATCAGGCCAAGATATTTGTTTACTGGACTTCTATAACTTGATGCCTCATGTTTAATGTGTATGTTTGAAACATTCTTCGCTTCAGGAGGATGCTGCTTTCAGCCAAAGAGCATTGAAGAAGGACTCAAAATGTTTGAGGCCGAAACCATCCTATCACTTGAGCACCGTAAGAAGAAACCGAGAATTGAGTCCACAAAAGTAACGTCTATTGTAAGTCCAAAAACATTTACATTTAATATTTGTCCATAAAAAACGTATATGAACACATTATTAAGATCCGAACATCAATATAACAATAAAAAGTATGGACAAATCCCTTATTTTGCCTATCACTTCCTCGTCATCTGGGATCTATCTACTGCTAAATGAAGGTCTAAACAAGCCGTCGCCATATCTCATGCTCTTAATAGTGCTCATATAATTATGGGCATCCTCTCAACCATTTTACTTCCTTTGGCGACCAATCCTATGTTAGTCTTCACCTTGGGCCATAATCCCTTTTTGCTATTTGCCCTGTTCAAGGACAACGTACTTTTCTTAACAGTTAATATGATGATGCATATTTGCTTTCGCAGATAAAGTTTCCCTCACATATCCATATCTCTACGTAAAAATATATTTCATACACAATCCATCAACCGCACAGCCTTTTGGGAGTGCATAATTTGATCTGCAAGCAAACTCTGAAACGATTTCCACAAACAATATCTCATCAGCGGAGTTCGGCTCGGTTGAACCAATGCTGGTGAACTGCCGATGTTAAGGCGATGACCCCTCCCTTTATGTTACGGAGTCCCAGTTCGACACAAATTTATAAAATACATCACTCAAAATAATCATTATGGTGATTATGTAGAATATATATGCGTAACAAAACAAGCTAACAATATGTCTTATTCACATATCCATCGCTCTACATAAAACAAAAATTCGAATGTACTCCCAACACACTACTACTCCTCACTATAGAAGGACAAGCCATCGATCCCCCGTATAACCTTAACAGACTGTTGCGGCAAGTGCTGTTAGTGACCACCAATGAAGACTACCATGGGACACGAGGGGCTGGGTGGCCAGCACCACGCCTGGCCGCTTTTGTCTCCCGAGTTTAGACAGAGCACCAGATCGCGTCACAGTATGGTAACAACTATACTACCTCACCCCACAATAACAACCACTGCCGTTTACCACTTTGTCGTGGTGACATCACAATGGTGTTTGTGCTAGGCCAGGTGTGCTTTAAGAACACGTGAAGTATCGAAAGCTTGCTGGCAGGAGGTCACGGAACAGACCCAGGTGCCATGGGTTGACTGACTTGCTGTATTTTATCTGCTCAACGCTCTACTCGCTGTTGTGAGCATCACTCTTCTGCCATACGTTGTTGCTAAAGGCCGATTGCCTCCAACTCACCAGCAGCGTCCTTCACGAGCCTCCTCCACAGAGACTGATCTTGATACTGATGGCACCAGTCATCGGCAAGTCTATGGATTGAGTAATATTTAAGTTGTCAATGATCGCAATGAACAATCATCGCCTATGCCATGCCATTTTCTACATACGTTTCTCCGATCGCCAATGTCATCTCATTGCATGAAATGAAGTACTATTAATATGCTAATGATATACAATTGTACACCAGAGTGAAGTGAAAGTTAGATATAGAGAGCTCAGTAACCTCGAACACTGCATGCGAGCGGTGCATGTGTGGTTTGCGCCAAACTAAATGCTGCTTAATCCAGAAAAACTGGAGGTTCCGCTGTTTGGCACTCAAGCTCAGGCTAAAACATTTGTAGTAGGATCAGGTGTGGGTGTTCGCAAACTCCAGGATTCAGTTTTATACTCATCTAACGAGCCTCAGCACCATACGTGACCAGAATATCGTTTGATCACCACGTGCACAGCATAGTAAGGTCCTGCAATTTTCATATCAGAACTCTATGGAACATTCCACCACTATTGAGTGGTGACATAGATAACACGGTGGCGTGTAGCATAGTATTGATAAGGATCGATTATTGCAACTCACTCCTCTACGGGACGTCTGTCAGATAGATGACCAAGTTTCAGAATATACACCATTCTTCAGCACGTGATGTGACGGGTACTGCAAGATTTGACCATGTCCGTCCAGTGCTCGCTGAGCTGCATTGGCTTCCAGTTGCTGAACGAATACATTATAAAGTCACACTTATCCACACAATGTGCTTACCACAAATGAACCACACTATCTTGCTGATCTTGTCAAGGAACATAAACCATCGCTTGAATGTTGGTCATCCTTGCAGCTGCTTTTGGCTGGTCAATGAACAAAGACAGTCACTGCATCACGTGTTTTGGATCTGCTTCTGCAGTCGTCTGGTACACTCTTCCTTCTGATATTAGAAAGTCACTGGAGCTATGCACTTTTAAATATAGATTGAAAACTAATTTTTTTAAGCGATTTGTGTTTAGTTTGTTATCCTTTCCCCGCATCTCCAATTAGCGTGGTTGGCTATATATGGTGCTAAATAGTTTGAACATAGATACACTCTGCTCCGTATCCTGCTGTTCTGCATCATTCCATGTTTTATATAGCCTGTGCTATGCCTGTTAGCCCCATTTTTCTGACCAAACAGAAGCTGCATTGGGATGCGGTGGATGGGCAATACAGGCTACATGACCCAGCCAACGCAGCCTTGCTTGCCGGAGCAGCTGACTGAGGGGGCTGTGTCCAAATCTTTCAAGTATCTGTTAGCTTCTAACACAATCCAGTGTGGTTTGAACCCGGATGGATCATAGGCAGGCCAGTATGAATGTTTCATACCAGCGCAGATATTCCTGAAGAGGACTCAACATTTCACAAGCATAGAGAAGGGAGGACACAACCATGGTGGAGAAGATATGGAGTGATATACCAGGTGGGGGAGCAGATGAAAACTTGCTCACCGTCTTCCATGCTATCTACCAAAGCACAAATAACTTCATCCAATTGGCGTCTGCATGCCCTACAAAGTTATGCCAACTTGAAAGGCAACAGTACAAATGGTCCTTCTAAGGGCCAAAGTCATGTTAATGTCGGCCCGTCGCTGAGAATTATGCAGCTGAACATTAAGGGCCTTTCTCGTGGGAAATGCGATTATATTGCAAAGATTATCTGGAATCAAGACATTGACATCCTGGTGCTGGAAGAAACCCATTTGGATCGAGAGTGCTCCAGCTCAAAGATAAGTGGGATACACCCTAATTGCTGCAAGCCACCATCCAAAACATGGTCTTGCAACATACGTAAAGAGAGGCCTGAAGGACTTGGCCCAGGTCATACCCAACAACTCACCCCACTGTATCACCACCAAGATCGATGGCATGACTGTGGTCAACGTCTACAAGACTCCATGCGCCAATTGGCCGTTTCCGGTGCTACCACCGCCAAGCCACCCGACCAATCACGTTGGCGACTTCAATAGTCACCACACCTTGTGGTTGGGCTAAAGCGCCAATGATAAAGCAGAGGTATGTAACGGACTTCATGGGCAGCAGCAGAAGACCCAGCACCTGCTCTACCATGCAAAAGACCAGAGCATGTTCAAGTCAGTACGCTGGAAAAAAATACCACATACCTGATTTATGCTTTGTGTCACGGAATTGCAACGGTACTTAATGTCGTCAACAAGATCCATCCTTCACGACTTTCCAAACAGCCAACGTAGGCTGCTGTATTGATCCGTATCGGCCTTCAGATTCCACTTATTTCACTCTCAACCAAAACCGCGTGGGGAACCTGACAACACCACGGCCATGGAGGAACCTGTTGGAGTGATCCCTCCACGTGCAGACCTCATCAAGGAAGCTGCCAAGGCCAACATTGCTCAAAGTTTTTGAAACGTATTCACGCTCGGTTGGTCTCAAGAGAGCGAAACATATCATCCTTGCAATTTAATTCCGATCAGAAGCAGGGTACTGAAAAAGACTTGCTTGAGTCGCTCATCCTGGCAAGAAGACAAAAGTGGTGTGAAACGGTACAATTGCTCGACTTCACAAAATTGAGCCATAAAGCCTGGAAGGATTCTGGGAGAAGCAGTTATGCCAACCTAAAAATCTCCACAAGTCAATCCTGACAACATTTCCGGACAGATAATCAGCAATGCACGAGCACTGATCAACATAAACATAAGATTTCAAGTTTATAAAATAACTCTACCACACTCTTCACCGCTGTTTTTTAAAATTAACCTCCTCCAAAGAGGCTGATCTTGACACCGCCGGTATGGTCATTGGCAAGTCCACTCCAAATACTCCTGGACTGCATCAGTCCATCTCTTATCTAGCCCACGCCACTCACCCACCCATACGGGATGCAATTACCAGCGAAACGGCGTACTCAAAAATTGTAAATGTTGTGGTTTCACTCTTGAACACACCGGTGGGCTAAAGTAGTGAACTATTTGTCTTTTATCAACGTGAAACTTTTTTGCTGATTGGCCGTGTCGGGTGTTGGAGGGTTACGACACATTTATAAATAACACGAACTAACCAAAAAACTTTATTATGAATAATATTGGTCGCGAAAGCGTACGTGTTAAACTGAATACAAAAGCTGCTTGTTCGTGAGGTGGCTGGGTATGCGGGCTACATGACTCAGCCAACGCATTCTCGCCTGCCATACGACCCTACTGATGGGACTGTCCAGATCTATGAAGAATGTGAGCTCCTCACGTCATCCAGCCTGGTAAACCCCAGGATAGATCATAGGCAGGCCAGATGTTCCTTTTAAAGGGTCCACATTTCATAAGCACAGAGAAGAGAGGGAATAACTGTCTGAGAAGACTCGCATCTCCATGTGGAGCAACAGCCCAGGTAGCTTCCACACAGTGTTATGCAGCCTGTGAAAAGATAATGCCATTTGACTGAGTGAGACCTCTACTTCTGAACCGGAGCTGGTCACAAATAAACTTCCCAGTCATGGAAACTTCTCCACTCTCTCCAAAACCGACCCATCATTCATGGGGAGTGGAGGCAGTGTAATATTTGATAACATATACTATCTAAGCAGGTGAGTTGTTTTGGTGGGGCTGAAGGTGAGACCCTATTCTCTCAGTAGCACGCACCAAGTTCAGCAGTAATCTCCAACTCCTCAGCGTGAACAGCAAGTGCTAGATCATCAGCATACATAACATGGTTGACTCATCGGGGGGCCATTGATCAGCCTCCAATTGTATCTAGAATGGTAATCATGTTCAATATAGAAAATCAGTACCATTTTATTTGGCTAGAGAGTGGGCTGATGGTGTTAGGGAAAATTATTTGTGGAAAAAAGATGTGATATTTTTTTGGAGATTTGAAATTAAGTTGTTTGTAATTCGTGTGAAAGTTAAAGTAATTACATAGCTCTGCATTCTTCAATATGCTCTTGTCATGTTATTTTTAATGTTTAAATGTTGTGTGCAGGATCACTTGAAAGTAGAATTTAAAACGAGAGGATACGATGACATTCCAGGAACCGTGTTGCCGGACGAGACAAACGAAGCGGTTGTTCCGCCACCAAAGTAAGCATCTCTACGCCAAAACGAAAGGGGAACACTTTGCAAATTATTTCTTCAACAAATGTGTTATAAACGTTAATTCAGATTAAAACATTGGATAATTTATATGGAGAAAGTACGATTACTTGAATGAGATCATTAATTCTAAAACCATATGTGCACAAACAAAATGTGGAAACGCTAAGGGTAAGGTTTGTGGTGTTAAATTGTACCACTGTGGATATTGTTATGGAGTACTAATGGCAGATTTAAACTGTTGTGGAATGTATTTTGCAATAAATTAGTGTGGATTATGCTAATAAACTAGCAAAAGTCCACAATTAGGGTTAACTTTTTGTCACTCATGCACTTTTTTTATTTGAGGAGGTGTTTCCGAACTTATTGCTGTTTTCTTGTCAATTTTATGATTCTGAAGGTTCAAGTCTAATTAACAAACGAAACAAGCTTCACTTTGCCACTGGGTGTAGTTGCCTATTGAATGATCCGAGAATGAATGGTAGAATATATGTGTAGTGACATTGCTGGATGTCAACATGCTGAGTGCAGTGCTGACCCTAGAGATGCGCAGCGTGCGGTGTAGCGACATCGCGGATACCACAGTGGTGTGGGTGTGGTACCGGCCCTAGAGGGGCCCGGTGAGCACTGAATAATAGCGCTAGATGGCACCACGCTTTGCGTGCAGTGCCGACCCTACATGACAGGGTGTGTGGGTGCCGGCTGAAAAATGGGGTTATGTTAGGCCATGACACTCTGGTTGACCTGGGAGGACACGTGACCAGTTAAGTTGACAAAGGGGCCCCAAGAGGGGGCTAGGGGTGGTCACGGGATTGGGACCCAGATCCTTCCCAAGGATTCTGGAAGGTAGATGTGTCCAAGGGTGGAGCCGGCCACGCCACAGAGAATATAAGCCGGGTCCCGAGAGGGACCAGGGTTGTTGTTCATTCTGGAAGAAACCCTTCATCGACGTTCTCCATTCAACGAGAATCCAACACGTGGACTCGGGCTGAAGCTGTTGGTCCCGGTCCGTAGTAGCAGTTACGTAGTAACTCCTGTAGTTAGCCTGGTGGTCACCACCATAGGTTGTTATTCTATTAAAGGAAAGTTACCCCGTGTGTTGGAACTGAATACATGTGTTGCCTCCAAGTATACATCTGCGACTCAGGTGAACCCATTACATATGTAACCAACTTGAAATTCAGAGGAGAATATTGCAACAAAATTATGTATTTGTAATAATTTAGAGAATGTTGCAATGGTTAAAGGTATAGGTGGTATCACCACCAAGCAATGTCCTGCCAAAATTGTATAAATCATCGTTTGGCAGGCTATACCAATAAATACAAAATTATTATCTTTAACTTTAGACCAAAATATACTTCTTTCTATTTAAATGTTATGGCAAATAATCTTACAAAGCAACTCTTTCTAAATATCCGTGGCGAATGCTGCTCCTTTCTCGTTTTGCCTCCCACGTTTGAGGCATCCTCAGGCAGCCTGGTCCAGCTGAAGTTTTGCTTCCACCAAAATAAGTCCTGGTGACTCGCAGGAACGTGTGGTTCTTATTGACTCGTTATCTCCTATTGTATTGTAGATGTGTATGGTGCATTAAAAGTCTTCACCGCCTTGGTCCAAAAATAGTTATAATGCTGGTTCTTAGGCGCTTATAATTTTGACCCCTCCTTTACGGTTAATTTTTGTCGTGGCCTCGTGAATTTCGATGGCTTTTGTGCATTCTCACTGTGGGCCCTTGTGGTGGATTGCAGCCAGCATGCTCATATTGTCGACATTGATGGTGTGCTGCTTTCCAGTGAGTGAGAAGCGTCGGCTTAGCGTGTCGTCGGTGTAGCAACTTCGCGTTTTTTCTTTCTCGTCGCAACTTTCGTCACGTGCTGCACGGCATACGGTAGATGCCTTCCGTTTGTAATGGCAGTTGGGTCTTGTTTTGATAATTCCTCTCATTATGTTGCTGTAATTCTCTTTTGTTTGCCAGCGAAATCATTGTCCTTGTATATCCATTGCAGAGAAGTGCCATGACAAGTGTCAGCTTTTCTCTCAGGATGTGTACCGTCCAATATTGTTTTAGAGCGATGGGCCAGCCCGAGCAATACTCATCGCTTGTGCTTCAGGTGATGGTGGAACTCGGCGTGTGGGTACAGTGTGGCTGAGTGTCAACTCATAATTGTTCTCACCGGTTTTCTTTTTTCAGAGCTATAAACATAGCACAAAGAAAAGCAATACTTAATCATTCTGGAAATGCGCATCGTGTTTTGAGAATCATGCAAGAGCTTAAAGCACTGAATAAAGCTCCTCATCCATTTGTCCACATATTTCCATGCCAAGACAACATAGGTATGTGCTCTCTCATTGTTTTCTATAGTGTTTGGTAATTATTATTGTTTAACTCGTTTATCTTTGCACACAATTTTATTTCAGGGCTCGGCCTCCATGTAAGTAATATATTTACGCCTTGTGCATATTTTTTACAAGTCTGCTTGGAGGCATGGCAGTATATTTCCCTTACAAATGTAGACATGCATTCCGGGTGTTTAATTCCCTATGTCAATATATATATTTTCTGTGTGCCTTAATTTTAACTTTGTGTGCATATGCATGACACAGTAAGTACACTCCTCCTATCTCAATGTAATGTTCTTGAATAAACATTTTCTTCAAAAAGGTACATCTTAAAATATTCAATCTACCGTATAGAGTTTTACTTGGAAAAAATTCAGATGCCTCTGTACATAGAGAGAGTCGTTACTCAGACTCAACTCCACACAGGAAAATACATTTTTCCAAAGCGTGTTTCAAAATGTAAATTGAACCCTTTGGGAAGGCTCTTACAATTAAGCAGAAGCCTTTGCCAGATTATGCAATAGTTTATCAGACAGCATGTGCACTTTAGCACCAACAAGGCTTACACACACCGACAATGTAACAATTAACCTCGCACTCACATATGAGCCGATTTCATCACTCCATCTCTATGGTAGATATCACAAAGTATTGTATTCCTTGATTGCCACTGTCATTATTTTTAATCCTCGACCATCATTACTCAGAGCTCAGAATGCACAGTTCAGTTGCCTCACCGGTACCCAATCCGGTTGCTGTTTCATTATTTCTGTCCTTCCCTTGCACCTCCGATTATCACGGTGCAAAATAAGTTCAACAAGCACACATTTCGCATTCCTCTGATGGTTGTTTTATTCGCTCAATCATGTTCACTTTGCCTCACGCTTATCTCCTCTTAAAGTATCCAATACCTTGTGTTTGGTTATTTCGGTAAAGTCACGTAAAATATTAATTAAGTAATAGCATACGACGTTTCGGTTGCAACACAACCAATCATCATCAGGTACAAATGAAAGAGAAAACAAACCTAGAAAATCATAATTAGACCTCCTTTGCCAGTACCAAAATATAATAATAGGGTTTTTCCCATTTTTTCTGGCAACAAAACTAAAACCTTAATACAAGGATTCATGTCTGCAATACTTGCAGTCAAAATGCAAACAAAAAACATATTATGATAATATATGCATTGTCCTAGAAACTGATTGGTCCACACCAAGGGACGGCTTTCTTTTGAGCCTCGACCCAATTGGTGCTCGACCAGAGCTTCACCTCAACAATCTAAGGCATCATATTTGACGTGTAGAACTTTTTCATTTATCTTAGAATGTTGTGTATTTTTTTTATCACAGAATTTTGGAAGATATTGCTGCAAGGACCACCTCAAACGCCTTACCAATCGGGCGTCTTCCTGCTGTTCATAAAATTCTCTCCATATTATCCCGTGAAACCTCCAGAGATACGATTCATTACATCTGTATCCTTAAAATGGTCTTATTTTATTGAAATACGTTTATATATATACACAAAACACATTTTTTTATATTGTAGTTAATTGGAGTGGCATATTAATACAAATTTCAACTTGCAATGAGCACAATATACCCTCTGTCGAATGTAAAAGAAAGACTCAGGCGCAAGGAATCACAGACACGTGGAAAAGGCAGCAGTCCAATCCCCCCTCGCCTCCCCTCGATATATTAAGTAAATATCAGCCAATTCATTACCGTTTAAATATGGGAGGAAACCAGAGCACCCAGAGAAACCCCCATGCATCCTAGGAGGGGCAACACTAAACAGTTCAAGTCTACATTTGGTGTACCGCCACAAGATGGTGGTACAGGCACTTGAGGCTACGGGGAGAGAGATGAAGACAGCGAAGTGGTGGTCTGAAAGTGAAAAAAATTGCTTATATAAGCATACACAAAAATATCCTTGGAAAATCTTGATTAGAAGCTTTTGTGACTGCAGGAATCCATACTCTTTGGTTCTTTCGGTAAAGTCACGTAGGTAGAAAAATAATAGATCACGACATTTCGATCGCAACACAAGCAATCGTCATCAGGTAAGACAACCACAGCCTACTTTAGCAGTTTTTTTCCTCCTTGTAAAAGTTACTATATTTACTGTACCATACTTTGCACTCCAATTTCGAAGACTCTGCATGGAATGATGTATATACGTGCAGTATTTTGATCGTTTAAGTTGTATGTAGTTTATAATGTACTGAATATAATATTTTACACTTAAATCAAGCGTAGGTACTTTTTTTTGTCACGCACGTGGTCCCGATCGCCGGACTGGTTACAGACTTTGGAGCAGTTTTTCCAGTTTCGCCGGATTGGCCCGGTCCCGCTTGATTATAATCGAAGGTTGATCAGAATTAGCGATGTCGCAGATAAAGACCTAATGGTCAAAGGATTCTTGATTTGAAGCTTTCGTGACTGCAAGTATTCATATTCTCATTTTTTTTCGATAAAGTCACGTAGGAAAAAAAATCTAAATTAATAAAAGTAAAATAAAATAAAAATCACGACGTTTCGGAGGCAACACAAGCTTCCGTCTTCAGGTGGAACCGTCACAGCACGCTTGCTGTAATCAAGTAAATGAGATATTCTCAGGGATACTACCTCGTATATATACTGGTTTAGGGGAGGGGGATGGGCCAGGACCGGCCCACTTTTATTATTATGGTAAGGCGCGACTTGTGACTACGGCTAGTCTACATAACAAAGGACTGAGCCTTTATTATGGTAAGGTGCGGATTGACACTACGGCTAGTCTACATAACAAAGGAATGGGCCTTTATTATGGTAAGGTGCGGCTTGACACTACGGCTAGTCTACATAACAAAGGACGGAGCCTATATTATGGTAAGGTGACAGTAATTCAAGAATAGTTGTCTGTCAAATAAGATGGTCCAAATATGTGTAGTTAAATCTTTTTTGCATGGTTAATCACATCTTTCCAATGATTACTCAGTAATCATCTTTTTTGCATGTGTAATAATACTCTTGGAGACGGCTTGTGGAATCGGTCCTTTTATTTACTTATTCAGTTCACAAGCACTCCCCGTTGCTGGCAGCCAATGGGAAGTGGGCAGACAGATCGCAAGACTAGCCGTAGTGTCAACCCGCACCTTACCATAATAAAAGCTCAGTCCTTTGTTATGTAGACTAGCCGTAGTCTCAAGCCGCACCTTACCATAATAATAAAAGTGGGCCGGTCCTGGCCCATCTCCCTCCCCTAAACCAGTATATATATACGGGGTAGTATCCCTTGGAATCTCTCATTTACTTGATTACAGCAAGCGTGCTGTGACGGTTCCACCTGAAGACGGAAGCTTGTGTTGCCTCCGAAAAGTCGTGATTTTCATTTTATTTGTATTTTACTTTTATTAATTTTGATTTTTTACCTACGTGACTTTACCGAAAAAACCTAAGAATATGGTCAAAGGATGTCAAAGAATGTCTAAACATATTGTAATTTTACGTGGAACTTACAATCCAGCATATATACACACACTTAAATCTACAAATGAGTTATTTTCTTGCTGTGGTTGTCCCAATATGGCCATTATTGCAGGGTGTCCATAAACGTTTTCGTTCACTACTTAAAACTATATAAAAATGTAGCAGTTTTAAACTAAGTGGATACAATGATAAACACATTTAGTATTGTGGTTATGTTAACATATGAGTTTGACGCCTATAGATTTCCATGTGCCGTAGCATTGACAAGACAAGTAACATTGAGATTTGAATCGGTGTTCTAAAAGCCTTGAGTAATTGTTTTGGATGCTTCGGTTATTTTATGTTGAATACACGTTGAAATGTGCCTGTATTCACTGCATACAATAATGGCACTTTGAGATATTTACACAATTTCAGAAACTGTGCTATTAGCAGTACCCAGTTACAGTTTTAGTTTGTAATATTTGGGTAGTACGTTTCATGACTGGTTTGACATTCTGTAGAGCTTGTTAGTCTGCCACACAATAAGATGCCATCGCAATGTGCCCCATATTTAAAAAATTACGAAGAACAGTACACTATTATACTTTAATAATCACTTGTTTGTTATAGCAGAGTTTGATTCCAAAAATGCTGTAATAATGTCATATGTTATTGTTTTGTGATCATTGATAACAATATGAAAGTGTGTGTACCAATCTTGAAGAGAATGCCTTCACGGTGCAATCCAGATCTACCATTGCAACATCAACAGCAGTGGAAGAGTGTGTCATAATATTCTGAACAGGAATTACAATGCACACATCACAATCAAGAACATTTTGGATGCTTTGTATGGCCTTCTGAGTGCGCCAGAACCTCAAGATCCCTTGGACAGGTAAGGGAAGTTTTATATCTTCACCTCAAGGCACAATAGTATGACAACACATTTACACAGATAATAATCTCCACAGTATTATAAACAACAGCTTCTGAACCAAAAACAATTGAGATTTATAGGTTGAGACTGATTTCTAGTTTATAATGTATTTTTCTTCCACGCATTTCTCCCACTCATGTGGGGTCTGCTGTCCTTGCCACCCTTCTCCACACTGCCCTGTCCTATGCCATCTCTCTTTCCGCTCCTCGGGCTACCATGTCCAATTGCACCACATCGCCCCACCTCTTCTTCTGCCTTCCTCTTGATCTCTTTCCTTCCACTTGCATCACTCGCAGCTTCTGACCCACAGACTTTTCCTGTTGTTTCTCCACATGACGGAACCACGCCAGCCTTTGGTCTCTTCCCTTCCCTGTGATTTCTACCACCTTGAGTCTTTCTCTCACTCCTTCATTTCTCACCCTGTCCTTCCTTGTTAAACCCAACATCCACCACAACAGCCTCATCTCTGTGACTGCCATACCTTGGTCCTCCCTCTTTCTGCCCCAGCACTCGCCCCATACAACATCACTGGCATCACCACTGTCTTGTGCACTTTTCCCGTCAATCAAACTGGGACCCTCTTATCGCACACCACACCAGTCATCTCTCGCCATTTCAGCCATCCAACCCTTGTTCTCATCTCTCCTTATAGTGATCCATCAGCACACATCGTTGCACTCAGGTACTTAAACTCGTTCGTCGTCATTAAATGGTCACTTGCAATTTCCCATCCTCCTGCATTATTTCCACTGAAATGTGCCATCCTGTACTCCGTCTTTGTCCTACTAATCCTCAAAACATTTCCTTCAATCTTTTGCACCCAGATCTTCAAATCATCTTCCACTACTCCTTTGATTTCACCACATCGCACAATATTGTCTGCAAACAGTATACACCAGGGGGGCTCCCTCTGAATCTCTCGTTAGTGTGTCCAGCACCAGGATAAACAGTAAGAGGCTCAGGGCGGAAACTTGCTTCAATTGAAAGCTCTGACACTCCGCAGCTGCTTGGCACGTGAACTTCCCCTCCTGCATACATATCCTGGATCAGCCGGAAATGTACCTCAGGAATACCTCTTCTTCTCATACACCAACAGATGAGCTCTCTAGGCACCCTGTCATAAACTTTCTCTAGATCAATAAACACCATATGCAGTTCTATTTATTCTCTCTGAAAATGTTTATCACTACTCTCATTGCAAAGATTGTATCCATTGTTGACCTTCCCTGTCTGAATCCAAACTGACTCTCGCGAATAGCCACCAGATTCCTCAGTCTCCTTTTGTATGATCCTTTCCCAGAGTTTAATATGTGGCTCATCAACGCTATTCCTCTGTAATCCCACGCTCTTATACATCACCTTTCCCTTTAAAGATGGGGACCAATGTAGTTTCTCTCCACACATCCATCATTTTCTTCTCCATCCAGATATTCCCAAACAGCCCCATCATTATTTCAACACCCCTTCCTCCCATCAATTTAAACACATCAATTGGAATCTCATCTGGCCGCACTGCCTTTTGATGTTTCAAGCTCCCCAGAGCCTCCACCACATCTTCTCTGGATATAGTATCTGCAACTACTTCAATTCTCTAATGTTTCTCAACCGGTTCGTGTCTTGGGTTGTCTACATTAAGCAACTTCTCAATGTACTCTTTACATTTCTCTCTAAATTTTATCTCATCCAAGATTTTTCGTTCTTCACTGTGCTCAGGGCGGAAACTTGCTTCACTCCCGGTCTTTTTCTTTCTGGCTCTTGCCACATGGTATACCATCTTCTCGCCTTTTTGCTGTCAAGAGTGTGGTAGAGTTGTGCAACAAATGTTGTTCTTTTTGCCATTGCTACTACTCGCTTTGCGTCTCTTTTCGCTGCTGGGTGGTCCTTCTCTCTCGTGTTCTGCCACTTCTTAAACGTGGCCTTTTTCTCTCCTATACTCTTTGGTTATTTCGGTAAAGTCACGTAGGTGTAAAATATAATAAAATAAATCACGACGTTTCGGGCGCAACACACGCGTCCATCAGGTGTTGCCTTTTGCACTTAAACACTCCACCAGCACCATGTTTCCTTCTGTTGCATCTGTCTTCCTTTGCTCACTCCCACTGTACTACCTGTTCTTTTCCTTATTCCACACGCAAAGCGTTTCCACATTTCTTTCACGCTACCCCTAAGTCTTACGTTTTTAAAGTTCTCCATAGCTTGCCTGCAGACGTTTTTCCTTGTTTGGTTAGTCGCCATCGCTTCACCCTGTTACAGTTCTTTTGTCTCACCTTCCTCTTACTAACTGCTTTCACTGTGCAATTTGCCATCAGTAGTCTATGTTGGCCAGTCACACATTCTCCAGGGATCACTTTGCAAGTTCTTCACTCCTTTCAGGTGCTTCATCCTTACCAGAATAACATATATCTGGCTGTTCACCTCTCCACTCTGGTAGGTCATCAAATGCCCCTCCTGCTTCTGGAAGTAGGTATTCAGCACTGCAATATTATTTGCCTGGACCATTGAAAGAATATCTTCTCCTCCCTCATTCCTACTGACATATCCGCAATCCTCAATGGTTCCTTTCATATCTGTTCTTACTTCTTCCCACTCTTCCATTTAAGTCTGAACTCATCACCACTGTGTCATCTACCAATAAGCTCTGAAACTCCTGGTTTAAGCTCTCCAAAAATGCATTCTCTTACCCACTGCAGCCCATCTGCGGGGCATACGCACACACCACATTTACAACTCCACTCTCCAGTACTAGTCTATCATCAGTCTGTCATTCACTATTTTGACTTCCATCACCTTTGTCTTCATATCCTCACTCAGCACAACTTCAACCTCATTTCGCCTTGCTGTTGTTCCATGTGATAACAATTTAAAAGCACAGCCAATCTCTTTTGCTCTGCTGCCTTTCCATTTTGTTTCCTTGATAACGTATTGTACTGAAGCTAATAGCAACATACGTAATACATTTGAAAGAATATCAAGCAAGAGACATGAAGGGGTAAATATATAGGTGTGATTGTGTGCACCAATTACTCTACAATTACTATATATTGTTAGGGTTGTCTTTGGACATGTTGGGGTTTGGTGATGATATGGGGGGACACCCCAGATCAAGAGATATTTGGGGTCAACGAAGGTGGAAGAAGATGGAAGAGGGATTAGAGCAACTGGGGGCGGAGGGTATACAAGTGGTGTGTGACATATGGCCGAGGGTCCGGAAGAGACGGCTTCCTACAAGTGCACACGTTGTGTCGTGCAAAGAATTAAAATAAAGTCCTTACCCGAAGATCACCTTGCGGGCCACTCCCTTTCATCTGGTGGCAGCGGTGCCATATCTGTAATGGTTGCTTATTCTTAATATGGGAGAGAATGGAATTCGGGTCTATTTCTTCTCCCACACAATTACCCCAATATTTTTTATCGAACACCAATGAGGATTTTTAAAAGTTCTTTAACGGCAACATTAAGGATAATAACTCAATCCAGAATACAGATAATCTTAAGGTTTAGAATAAACTATGCCATCAGTTGTTATACACTATTAATACACTATGCTCCGAGTCACTCCATGCAGTGGCAGTCTCGTTCACTGATTCGCATGCACAGCAGACTCGCACACAGCGACTCTGTGCATTAGCAGCCTAAGTTACTGGTTAGGCCGACACAACAACAGCATCGCTCATAACGACTTATCGTACTCACAGTCCCGGTCACTGAGTCGCCCGTACGACAACAGCGCTTCACAGCAGCTGGTCTTCTGTGGGAGCCCCTTGGTCTTGGTGAACGCTGATCATCCTTGCCCCCCATGTACACGGATGGCACTCACTTAAATACAGAAATTTGGTCCTGCCCTTGCCTCTATCAATCAACTTTGCTCATGCAGAACCCCCTATTTGGAACGCCGTACCATCATTACGTAAACCCTGACTTTTTGTTGACCTAAATTTTATGAATCACGCACCGTGCTGTCAAATAACTCCTCACCGCATGCCAACTGGCCTGCCATGACTGGCTAACTCGTGCCCCACCTCCGGTCAAGGCAGACTCGGTGGCGCTTTGGCTTCCAGAGATGGGGGGTTTGGGGGGTTTTTCCCCCCATAACCGCTCACCTCCTCTTACTTCACATAACCCCGGCCACCCCTCATTACACCGGGGTGACAGTATACTGTTGCAATGTCATGCTTACTCTCCTACCGAAGATGAATGTCAGTGGAGGGATTCAGGCAGGGCTGATGAGTCAGACGCCTTCTATAACCTCCTGTCCCAAGTGCGAGCTAAAGTGGCTCCTTGGGATAGAGTCATCTTGTTGGGTGACTTTGATGCCCGAATGGTTCATGACACAGACACCTGGGTTGAAGTGATCAGAAGGCATGGGCGAGATCAGCTCAATAATAATGGTAGGAGCCTGCTAGACTTATGTGCAGCCGATGGGCTTGTAATTACAAACACGCTGTTCCAGCATCGGCACATGCACACAACATCATGGATGCATGCCGGGTCCAACCATGAACATCTGCTGGACTATATAATTATTGACCAGTGGATGCGGGTCCATGTCCTTGACACCATTACCTACCGTGGAGCTTTTCTGCCCACTGACCATCCATTTGTCATCTGTAAGATGCGTCTGCCATTCTTCCACTCCGGTGGTGGGTGTCTATCTAGGACCCCATTCAAACCTACAGAGGCCTGGTCTCAGCTTGCTGAGAATAGTTTCAAGCACGAATTTTAACATTATTTACAGTTGAGGTTGGCATCGTCCCCCCATCCTTCTTATGCTGAGAGGAAATGGGTGAGGTTCAGGAGTGTGGCTCATGCAGCTGCAACAGCTGCATTGGGTATGTGGTCCAGACCTCCCCATAGACCTTGGCTAAAGGTGTTCTGGCTGGTTGAGATAAAACGACAGGCCCACTACCGTCGTCTACAACAACGAACATCGGAGAATGAGGAGGCTTACTGCAGCTGTCGCTGAGAGATTCGGAGAGCCGTGCAGTGCTGCAAGGATGAGCTGTGGGAACGTTTTGCTGAAGAGATGGAATCTGCCTCAGTAGTCCGCAATTACAAATCACTATTTAATTCCATCAAAAAATTTACTTGGATCACCTCCCCTATCACCATCCTTCAGGAAAAGAACGGTAATCCGATCTCCGACCCCCAGGAACAGGTTTGCACAGCATTTTTATGATATCTTGAGGGAGGGAAATTCCCTCAGCCCAGACAACATCATGGGGCAAGGTGGGGACGACCCTGCTAAGGCTGCGGTACCTCAAACATTTGCAAATGAAGCCACCCCTTCTGTATGGTTGACTGAAGTGCCATCTGTGTAGGAAGTACTAGGATCAATCAGAAGTCTGAGACCAGGATAAGCGCTGGGCAGACACAATCTCCCAAGCTAAATGCTGAGGGAGGGTGGCATCTGTGTTCAGACTGCCCTGCATGACATCATTACAACTGTCTGAACCACAGGACGGGTTCTGTAGGATTAGAAGTATGCCCTCTTAAAGAGGCGGGAAAGATTGTAACAACTATAGGGGCATCTCTCTTCTCAGTATGCCAGGTGAGATCCTGGCCAGGATTACTCAACATCGCCTTGCCGGGCACGCTAAGTAGTGGCTTGCGGAGCCTAAATGGGGTTTCGGACCAGGGCAGTCCTGCACAGATGCCATATTTTATTTCCGTCTGCTACAGCAGAGGTGTGGGGAATTACAACAAGACCTACATCTCTGCTTTATTGACATGTCAAGCCATATAATTATATTAACAGGCCAGAGCTATGGGTAGTTTTTCATGCTTTCGGAGTCCCTGACTCTCTGTTCACGATCATTAAGGACCTTCATGATGGTGGGCAGCCCCGAGTAAAGCTACGTGGCCAGGAGCTATTCCCTGTTCACCTTGGGGTGTGACAGGGATGTCATCTGGCTCCCACATTATTTAACATCCATTTCGACCACGTAGTTTGTGAAGATTTCGATGGCTGTACCGGCAGAATTTCCATATGGTACAGATACAATAGGAGGCTGATCCGATGACCAGGTGCGGTCAAGGGATGGCTCCCTATTGGTCAACCACGTTATGTATGCTGATGATCTGGTGATTGCTGCTCACTCAGAGGAGCCAGAGCCACTGCTGCTGAACCTGGAGTGTGCCACTCAGAGGTGGGGTCTTACCATCTGCCCTACCAATACTAAGAACCTGCCTGGGTATGTTTCTACAAGAAACTTATATTACAAGAAATTTGAATTTAGACCCATTCGTTCACAAAACGAGCAAAATGTTTGCTTATCGAGCGGAGACCGATCGAAAAATATGCGTCCTGTGGCGGCAGGGGTGCACAATGGCCCGCAGCTGTTTGATTACCACCTCTGCTGTGTGAACCACAGGTTTGTGGTGTGGGGGGCATCCTGGTGGCACTATAATGGATGGAGTGAGCAGTGGTGCAGCAGGTTAGTGCACGGTGCTCACGGCCAAAACCAGTGACGATTATTTGAACCGGTCCTGGGCCACCCCTCGGTTAATTCAGCCTCAAATTAGTATCTTGTGTGGTGTGTATAACATCACCACTTGAGAGACAAGGCAGCCGAGCTTCGTGCTGGCCACCCACCCCTCGTGTGCCATGCTGTCCTTCATAGGTAGTCGCTAACAGCACTTGCCCCAACTCTCTGTTAAGGCTATACGCGGGATCCTTGCCCTATGGTTCTTCATGTGTAGTAAGTGTTACATTTAACATGCTTTATTAAAAAAAAATCTTTTCTATTTTTAAAGTAAAAAAAAGTTGTTCAAGAGTGGAAAATGTCGGGGCTGAAATGTAGCTCAGTTTTTAACATGGGGGTAGTGAGTGAATTAGGAAACGACGATCGTTTAACGAGCAATTTTCGCTGAACGTATCTCGCTCATTAGCCGAGACGTGCCCATACTGCCAAAGTCGGCAGTGTTGAGCACGAAAAGCAGGGAGCCCAAGACCGTGCTTTCCAGAACTCTGCCTCACCCTGTGTGCTTGTGGTTGACCAACCGTTGAACACAACTGACTGACTGTAGTCAGCCAGATGTAAATGTAACCAGGAGTGCACAGTTGATCGAGTACCAAACGAACATTAGAGACAAGTATGGACAAGCATTCTGGTGGTCTAGAATGGCCAGTGCACAATTGCCGAAGGAATCTCATTGTCAGTGGCATGTTAACAATCTACTTTTGTGATGCCACCATGGTTTATAGAATGTTTGACTCAAATGGAATTGAGCATACACGTTCATTGACCTGTAGGCCGCCTCATCACAATAGTTTGATGCAAATGGATATGCCTCATTCAGGCAGACTACATCAGTTTGAGTGATCTTGAATTGCTGCTTGATGGTGGCAACTACAGTGAGGGAAAAAATTATTTGATCCCCTGCTGATTTTGTACGTTTGCCCAGTGACAAAGAAATGATCAGTCTATAATTCGAATAGTAGGTTTATTTGAACAGTGAGAGACAGAATAACAACAAAATCCAGAAAAACGCATGTCAAAAATGTTATAAATTGATTTGGATTTTAATGAGGGAAATAAGTATTTGACCCCTCTGCAAAACATGGCTTAGCACTTGGTGGCAAAACCCTTGTTGGCAATCACAGAGGTCAGACGTTTATTGTAGTTGGCCACCAGGTTTGCACACATCTTAGGAGGGATTTTGTCCCACTCCTCTTTGCAGATCTTCTCCAAATCACTAAGGTTTCGTGGCTGACGTTTGCCAACTCGAACCTTCAGCTCCCTCCACAGATTTTCTATGGGATTAAGGTCTGGAGACTGGCTAGGCCACTCCAGGACCTTAATGTGCTTCTTCTTGAGCCACTCTTTTATTGCCTTGGCCGTGTGTTTTGGGTCATTGTTATGCTGGAATACCCATCCACGACCCATTTTCAATGCCCTGGCTGAGGGAAGGAGGTTCTCACCCAAGATTTGATGGTACATGGCCCCGTCAATCGTCCCTTTGATGCGGTGAAGTTGTCCTGTCCCCTTAGCAGAAAAACACCCCCAAAGCATAATGTTTCCACCTCCATGTTTGACGGTGGCGATGGTGTTCTTGGGGTCATACGCAGCATTCCTCCTCATCCAAACACGGTGAGTTGAGTTGATGCCAAAGAGCTCCATTTTGGTCTCATCTGACCAAAACACTTTCACCCAGTTGTCCTTTGAATCATTCAGATGTTCATTGGCAAACTTCAGACGGGCATGTATATGTGCTTTCTTGAGCAGGGGGACCTTGTGGGCGCTGCAGGATTTCAATCCTTCACGGCGTAGTGTTACCAACTGTTTTCTTGGTGACTATGGTCCCAGCTGCCTTGAGATAATTGACAAGATCCTCCCATGTAGTTCTGGGCTGATTCCTCACCGTTCTTATGATCATTGCAACTCCACGAGGTGAGATCTTGCATGGAGCCCCAGGCCGAGGGAGATTGACAGTTATTTTGTGTTTCTTCCATTTGCGAATAATCGCACCAACTGTTGTCACCTTCTCACCAAGCTGCTTGGCGATGGTCTTGTAGCCCATTCCAGCCTTGTGTAGATCTATAATCTTGTCCCTGACATCCTTGGAGAGCTCTTTGGTCTTGGCCATGGTGGAGAGTTTGGAATCTGATTGATTGATTGCTTCTGTAAACAGGTGTCTTTAATACAGGTAACAAACTGAGATTAGGAGCACTCTCTTTAAGAGTGTGCTCCTAATCTCAGCTCGTTACCTGTATAAAAGACACCTGGGAGCCAGAAATCTTTCTGATTGAGAGGGGGTCAAATACTTATTTCCCTCATTTAATGCAAATCAATTTATAGCATTTTTGACATGCGTTTTTCTGGATTTTGTTGTTGTTATTCTCTCTCTCACTGTTCAAATAAACCTACCATTACAATTATAGACTGATCATTTCTTTGTCATTGGGCAAACGTACAATATCAGCAGGGGATCAAATACTTTTTTCCCTCACTGTATGTTGCTTGCAGAACGAACATGCAATTTGGCAAACTTATGATATGAGGCTGACGTGGTATTCTGCTTTATGCGTGGTCGGCAAAGGTGTTAACATGGATGATCCAGAGTGACAGTTTTTAGCACATGACTTCCTCAAGCTGTGCTGAGTGCAAGACACTGTCTTGTGCATGTCCCTGATCGAAGCTTGGGTTGTGGGTTCTGCTTCGCAAGGTCGATTTTATTCGAGTGAATGCTATTCAACATAGGTCTGTCGGTGTAGCAGCTGTATTGGTGTTGCTAATACTGTTGTCGCTAGTACTGCCGATGCTGAAGCTGATGATGCTGCCGATACAGTAACACCACGTCGGAGACTTGAGCAGCAAATCCCCAGAGTATATTCTGTGCATTTCCTTATAGTCAATTCTGTTTACGAATGCCTCGCTTCCCCATAGGCTGAAAAGCCTATAGCTGTATTGACCAGGGAACATTTGGTGGCTCAGTGATTACCCGTCTGCCTGACATCAGGGGCCCCTCCCATTTCTCTCTTATCCCGCTCCGCCCTTTTATTGGCAGAGGTACAGCAGAATGTGTTTATGGTTTGTATGGAAATATGTTCTACATATTGTAGAGGGCATCGGCAGGAAAGAGCTGGATGACGTCATAGGGTGACGTCATGTTACTTAGAGGGGAGGGGTACTTAAGGGGGACCCCGGGCCGAGGGGCGGGGTCGTTGTGGGTAGCCGAGGGAACGGAGGTCTCGAGGGAACGGAAGACACGCCGCTCGGCACTGAGACCCTAGGCCGAGGAAAGAGTGGGATTAGTGGGGAGCTTAGGTGAGGATAGGCTGTGGAGTTAAGCGGGTAACGGGACGGTCCACGGGAAGGACCAAGTGTAGAAGTGTCTACCTCGGGTGTGATCCGGTGATTCTGTACGTGAGTGTAGTAGTTAATAAACTGGCAATATCCCTTGCAGAGAATCTCGGTTCCGTGTGAGTTTACACCACTACAATATATTGAACTTATTTTGCACCGTAAGTAGCCAACCATGTTAATTGAAGATGCGAGAAGGTTTGCCAACCTTCCTGCATTGTGTAAAAGCATAAATAAAATATGCTAAAATAGAATAGGGATTATGGACATTATCGAGACTAATGAAGGAGTGGGAGTCAAATGAGTTACACAAAATTGAAGGATATCAACCAAGGAACTGTCACAATTACATCAAATTGTATGCAGTAGCTAGATGAACAATGACATATATGAAAATAACAAAAGCATCAGTGGATAGCTCATGGCTAACAATGATATCCAGAAAAAACATGTTTTAAAGATTTACGAGTTTCCCCCACCTGGATGCCTTGGCACATATCTCTATACGCATTAGCAGCGATTGAGGACATTAGCTATAAGCTGAAGGGAATATAACGGCAATACGAAGCGATATGGACCCCATTCCATGAGAACTCTGCATCACGCGCAATACCTGAATGATAGGGAAGATGATGACTGGTGAGTGGGGGTGAAAGAGGAGGACTGAGACGTACTTTATCAGTGACTGTTGTTCTCAGTAAGGAAAAAAGGAATATTCGGACATTGTGATACTATTTAAATTTTCCTTATTCTTTTGGGTTATACATCCTTCCCTCCCCGTGTTTCCCACACGCGAATTTGTATGGCCTCTGTTGTGTTTGTTTTGCAGGGATAAATATATATGTTTTAACTGTAACGTGATTCCAGATACACTTATGTAAGCACTACCCTTTGCAGTATTGAAATTATCATAGATGAGATGGAATAACTGTGATTCCAGATTTGAAGCTTTCGTGACTGCAAGGATTCATACGCTTAGGTTTTTTCGGTAAAGTCACGTAGGTAAAAAAATAATAATAAA